>JAMKCH010010240.1:0-29866 GCA_023653785.1 Ophioderma brevispina | reverse complement strand
TTTCATGCGGATGTTTTAGTTTTTGAGAAAAAAAACGAGCGACATAGTCGCGCCTGCACAGTCCAGACAGTTTACCAAAACATTGTAGAGTCCTAAAACCAGCACTAAAGTGGTCATTTTTTTCAGGAATCCTTTTGATTCTCTACCTTAACAATGAATAGCTTGATCAGTAAATTGTGGTCTTTGTTAAGCTTTACTTGGATAAAATGAGAAAAGAAACCGTCATCTCTTATAAGAAAGATATCATATAGCATAATTGATTTTAAAAAAAAAAAATACCGTTACACGACCCCTTCCAGGAAATCCGGCACAAATCTGATTATCTATCGGTTCGGGGAAAGAAAATGTTATAACAGTAGTCGGTTTGCACGATCTCCTGAGGTAGTCGTTCAATACTTCCTCGTTCGGCCTTTTTTTGGGAAATGCAATTTAGCAAACATCTTTAAGATAGTCTTGAGTAAAGTTACATCAAATTAGAAAACTTGGATGTGTTATTATCAAAAGGAGATTATCAATCTCTTTTCTTGAAGAAGAAAAAACACGCACAAAAACAATCAAAACATAAACATTTTATTTAACCCATCGTTTGCATGAACCACTTTTGTAACACCCGAAGGGGTGATTACCACACCTTTGACTTTTTTCCCATCGGTATTATCAGTTGATATATTTGGATTTGTACATTGTTTCCATGAAAAAAATTAAAACTTCCTCATGAACTTACCGCCCACTTTACGGGCTAACCATCCTGTTTACGTAGCATCGGTACCTATTCCAAAGCCCGGATTCATGCTTGGTGGCGGTTGAGATTCGTTATATGTAATCATTAAGCGCGTAAGCGAGTTAGCAAACCTAAGCGAGGGCTCGTCATAATACAGATTTCTAATCAAACTCCGGATGGATGACTATTCAGATACTTGTCTTAGTTGGGCTCTTCTGAAACTCCACCAAGTTGTTGGTTCCAAAGAGGACCTCATAATTCTCAGCGCTCTGAAGTCTGATATAATCAATGTACAATAGATGTTTATTAAAATATGGAAATAGAAAAACACATTTATGGTGTTTTTACAAGCCCAACTTAAGCTCCCACATGATGTCTCTGTTCCCAACGAAATAAAACCAATGTGCAGCAGTAGCGGACAGAGGCTTGTGTTTCTAACCCATATAGGCCATTGGACATGACCGTTACGCACCCAAAGCAGAGTTCAGAGATGATTGTTATTAATATATAAAAAATCACAATATTCCTGAATGTATAATGTGTCACCGAGAAAATCCATTCTACTAATAATATTCCTATCAAAGAGGTTCTATCTAGATAGAATAGAGGCAAACAGTTACGTAATCTTTAGAAATACACGTCTCGCATGTTTTGCCGACCACAAAGAAACCTATGAGTTACCCACCAATAGAAAGCAATGGCTGCCTCCTCTTTCTTCACATACTGTTGGTGCGGCTTTGCATATACACTTGGTAGTGATACAAATTATGTATGTGTTAGAGGTGGCCAGGTGTCCTAATAGTGTACCTGGATCATTATGCTAGATACTCTTTTTTCTTCAATAATGCAAGTGCTGCGCTTAGGTGAAAATGATGTATTCATTTGATGCGGATTTTTATTTAAATCAAGCAAGAGATGAGTGGTCATTCAAATTCGTTGAGTTGGCCATGGGTAGGACAAAAATTTAAAACCACCCCAATAGCACCCCCAAGATCCAACAACTTATATTTTGGCGGATTGTTTATCGAATTGACATTATTTGGTGTATCAAGCACCCAAACTGATATTATTCCGGTTCAATATTCAAATGTCAGCGCCCAGCACGTGACTGGTTTTGGATGGGTTTCACCCCTTGATTAATATAGTGTAAACATAAGCATTGCCACTACAATACATTGATTCCAAAGCATTCACACTGAATATTAACGACACTTGCACATTTCGTTCAGATTCAAGCTATCACATCGAAGCTCCTCGTTCCACAAGGAAACCTCTGGAACGAGTTGCCGCCCAAAGTCCGTGGTCTTGATAGTACGTCTGCTTTTTTAAAACACTTCTCAAATCACTTTTTTTTATTATTAGATATGTATGGCAATTAGCGTTAAATTTCCACGATGATTGTACCAAGTTCAGATTTTCATCTCCAGCCGTCTACTTAATGGGCTTTCAAGACGACGCCGGTTTTCGTTGATTTAACTAAAATCAAGTTTGTATTATAGCGCTTATACAATTAGTGGTCCAAAGCGCTTTACATTATTCCGCTGTCACAAGGATAAATCACATTTTCCACATATGAAAATCGGTTAGGTAGCCAATTATAAACGGCGCTCAGTATGATACACCCCTAACAGTTCACATGGGTAAAGTGAGACAATCGAAAATAAAGTGTATTGCCGTTGACCACGGAGGGGCTCGAACTGACAATCTAAGATCAGAGTCCGAACGCTTTTCCACTCCACCACACGTGCTCTCGTGTCCATCGACACCACCCGTGCTTCTCGTTGATTTCTGCTTCAAATTGAAGAAAAACTGCATTTCGGACCATTCTAGTGGCCGAACAATAGTAAAAGGCCCAGTAATGCGGTAGCGAAGATCAAGGCGGGCCTTATCCTGTGGTTCGGCTAATGGCTCTGACGGGGGTTCTATTGATTCGGTGACCCACAAACTGGCACCCATGGTAATGGTGTCCAAATTTTTTTTAAAAGCATATCCACTTTATTTTTCTTTATTCATTATGTTTAAACTGTTTGTAATGATTTTATAAGCGCATGTTTATATAAGCACATCAGTTGACACATTTGCCTCTTCAAACCAGTTACGCTGTCTATCACGCAGAAAAAAGTAAGTCCAGTATAGTCCCCGGGGGATCAGTCTTCATAGACAGGGGGTATCATCCGTGGTCCCCAAGAATCACCGGAAAAAAGTAGTTTTTTAAGGATCAGGCACGTTACGAACGTAACGTGAAAAGGGTCAAAAAATCACCAAAATCAAGAAAAGGTTATATTTTCTAAATGAGGACTAACGCATTTAGGGTCCATAGTCATTTCAGCTCTAAAAAAAAAAAATTAAAAAGTGTCAGGAAGTCTGTATTTGCCTTCAAACCTGTGCTTTCAAATCCCAAATTCCAAAGAAACCATTACACATGATTTTTAGTATAGGCAACACCCTATTGGTTGAGATTGAGAACTGACGACTCCCTTAGTGATTGCCTGATTATTGTCGCTATACCAAAAGAGTTCGATATCACTTACCATGAAAAGGACAATGTTTTAGCAATTAAAAACTCAAATTTATTAAATGTCAGTCATTCTGAGGTTAAATTTTCTTAAAATAACTTTTGGGAATAATTGGGTGCATAATTGATTTCGGCCCAATTTTCGGCGAATTCTCCCGGATCCTTTAGACCATGGAAATGTCTGAAAACTAAATACCTCAAGGTTTCCGCGACCCACTTCGTGCCGCTTACGAACTCTCCATGAACACCTTTATTTTATTTGATGAGTTCAAATAAAACCTTACATGCTATGCACTATATTTGGACTTTTTATACCGTCATATTGGCTTATATGCTTTTAAAGTTAACCACTTACAAATATCAAATAGTTTTTAATCAAATTGCATGGAAAAGATTTGGAAAGCAAACATGATTGGCATGGGTTGCGCGCTTCTCCGCGAGAGAGAGCGCGCTCCCCTCTCCCTCCCTTTCTCCAGATTATTTCTGAAATTACACAAGCTCAGACAAGCCTCTCTATGGTGTCCAAAAGAATATGGTTTTGGGTTTTTCGTATAAAGGGTAATAATCGCATCAATATGCTCGGGTAGGGAGAACAGACTACAATAATTGTTTAGGGTATGCCAAAATTGCGCTACTGATACTGATTTTGGGGCGCAAATTCCACCAAGTACTTGTTTAGCGTAGCTAATTTGGCTGCTGATACGTGTAGGGTTGAAAAGTCAAGTGCAAAAATACGTATTTAGGGTGCTTTTGTGATTGCTTGGACAAGGATGATACCCCTTGTATTGAGAAGGGGCGCCCCCGGGGGTATAGTCACGAATACGCAATGAGTTCATTTTCCATCTTGTTAAAAAATTAGATAAACTACGACATGCTTATTATTATTCGATTTAATTCGTTTTAATTTATCGTTATACATCACTTTGTGGTCATTTCGTTTCTGTCGTAATCTTGGCATTCGGCCACCATAGGGCATTTGTAACGTTAAATTTTGGATTGTTTTAGGATGTTTTGGAATAAGATGGATAAAACAAGGGGACAAAAACACTTCGTTATGCTTGAATGAAGCACAATCTCCAAGGTTCTCTCAGGTTTTGATTAGGGATCGGCTAATTGCCTCCCAATTTAAAAAAAAATAAGATGTTTGCCAGTTGCATGCCAATTGGCTAGTAACTTAACCTGTGAATGGTAAAGCTCAAACTTCTCTTACGTGTCCCTTGAAGGAATTTGTAAACTTCGCTGAACGTTCATTCCAATATGAAATCACCGGGAAATAGCGTCACGTGGTATGGCCCACCCATATTAGCTGTTCCGTTGGCTCGCGCAAGCAAGTTTCGTTTCGTGAGAGTTTTTTTAAATATAAACTAAAAAAAATGTGTGTGTTTTATTATTGTTTAAAATAAGAAAAAATCGTCTTTGCCATTAGTAAAGTCTTTTATGCTAAACACTCCGTTATAAAATGGAGAAGTACGTACACACAGCGCGCCGCAGGGATGCCCAAGTGGGCGTGGTAAGGCACAAACACAAGTATAGATTCGGTAGCCGGAGGGCCCGTGCATGGATACTGCCGTTCTGAGCAGGCTGACCACCGATAATACGTGTCTCTGGATCCAAGTTGTCGTCCGTTTACCACAGTTTGGTTGGGTGTTAAGACGATGTCAAGTGGAAAATTAGATAGTTAAAACACTAATGTAAGCATTTAGAGTAGGTACGTGCGAGTTAATTTAAGATTTTTTGTGAAATAATATCCTTTAAGTTTACCTAATATTACCCAAGCGTTATGTGCTATCACGAGTAGCAAAATACTGTCCCGGTGCAAAAGTGCTCGATTCAAGAAGAGTACACACAAACTTAGCAGGAGCCGACCATTTAAAGCAATAACAGCACATTTTAAAGAGCACCCCCAATGTTCAACATTTGCAGATTTTTACACTGGGTTTGCATTGGTTAACTGGCAAAGTAAACTATACCTGTGCAGGCTAAGTCGAGACTGTCTATGTGTTGCAAACGAAGGAATTTTGTAATTGGAATAATTAATATCGGACATCTAGGATAATAATTCAACGGCTGAAAGGGCCTTCCAATATGAAATGCCAGGAAATAGTGCCATGTGAGTGTCTACGCTCACCCATTAGTTGTTTTATTGTTAGGCAAGTCAAGATAGAGGTATTTTCTTTGGTGGCACTATTTCACCTCATGGACGGACATAAATTAGCATTTCCAGCTCTGCGTTAAGATATAATCTGGGATCCCAATTTAATTAACAAAAATCGCGTATTTTATGATAAATACGCAATTTGAGTATTCTCGTTAGCTGGTATAGTTTCCTAGACAATTACCAACATAAGTGTGCAAAAATATCAAATATTTAAAAATTGGGGGCGCTCTTCAAAAATGTGCTGTTTTGCTTTAATGTCAATAGGTACTGCCAGTTTCGTGCTGACCATTACGTGGTCGCATCGTCAGACTATTATAACTATTATGTCCGGTCATAACAAAGTTACATGCTACGTAGGGTTCTCTCAAATTTGTATTAATTCATAAGCCAGTATTCACAGAAGTTATTATCAACTCAACTTTTCTCTCATTTAATATAATTATTGGATTTGCTTCCCTACCACGCTTGTATGGGGATCACCTCGTGAATAGATGGCATTAGATTGCACGCTATGGCGTAAAAACTCACCCTCAAATGGCGTGGTGGATCAATGGTTTATCGTACCGGGATTTAAACGGGAGGTGTGGGTTTGAGTCCCATCCATAGCAAATTCATTTGCGATTAATAATTGCTATATTCGCGCTATCATAAATGTATGTCATATATATTACTACTACTATATAATTTACTACACTCACGTCCTGTCGTGGCACTGTAGTCTCTCTCTGAAAATGATAATAAAGGTTAGGCAATATTATCACCTGTATGACTATCTGATTTCAATATGGGTAGTATATAAAAAGCGATTGGTTCCTTTCCCTTAATATGCGCGCGTTTTCAAAGGGTATCATGAAACATCACAAAGATGGAAAGAGACTTTCGGTTTCCTTAATTATAGTTATTGGATTCTTGATTTTCATAAGGCATACACCTAGTGACATAACAGAGTAAATACTCAAAATCCTCTTAGAAAAGTATTAAGGCATGGTACCATAATATTTTTATTATACATACAGGAGCTGGTCCCCCCCCCCCGGTTTTTTCACTGTAAAACCTATGAATAAATTAATTTAAAACCCTAAAAATATAACTGGCTGATAGTTATGCTTATATGGTAAACTATTTCATTCTTTAACCAATTAAAGCATTCGCACAAGTCTAGGTGAATCAAGGCCGTAGAAAATACAGAAACAATTATTGTCTTTTACGCTCATTTTGACGCAAAATATTTCTTTATTGTTGATGTCCCTTCGAATTTCATCTAAATAATCCTTATCCATACATACATACCTACATACATACATCCATACAACATACATACATACATACATACAATACTACATACATACATACATCTACATACATACCTACATACATACTACATACAACATACATACATCCATACATACATACATACTAACATACAGAATACATACATACATAGGACGGGTGTAGGGGACACAATATTTTTACCTGGAAGGAAGTAGAATGCTGCCCGGAATCCCCTTGTTGTCGTTGTAGCGTCCTTGTTTTTTGAAAAACAACATATAGATTTTCTGCACTTGAAGTAAACGTTTCTTCCTGGATAGTTTTCAAACCGCAGTATCTACCAATAAGCCGTACTGGATCAATCCGTGGAACTGTCCATAGATGCTCACCGTGTCAAAATTGTTCGTGCCCTTTCGCCGTCGAACTCCAGAGCAAAATCCTGTATAACTAGGAATACCTTTTGCCTCGACGGAGCTGTGATCAAATTTCTCTACATTCGACGTCATTTGGATAATCCTCCTCGGGGTAGTTGGGAGACGAGAATGCGCCTGGTGCTGTGGTAAATTCGTTACTGCAGCCCGTGTCTTAAAAGATCCAAATATAATGTGTATATGATTGTTAAAAGTTTGATGATGATGACTATACAGCAACATTACATTATAATAGATAATAATAATAATATTTCCAAGACATAATATTAAATCCTCACTTTACTCCTAATTTGACATCATACCGTTTGTCTTCTTAACAACTGGACCAACAGTCTTTAAGCTAGCGTAACAGAACCGCGTTTTTCAACTTGCCTGGAATAGACATATCCCTCATTAGAACTTCTTCTTTTAATCCAAGCAAAGGAACGTTCTCTATTGTTTTTTGTTTTTTGTTTTTTTTTTTCGATTTGTTATATTTATTATGAACTTTCTAGTACCATGCTGATATCAGAAGATTTTTAATAGGAGCGAAGAGAAAAACCAAGAACATATCAATCATGGTCAGAAACTGATAATACGGATGAAACATACCTCCACAAACTTAATGCCAGGTCATTCCCTATCGTAATAGAACCATCGGATGAAAAATAAGTGAATAAACTTCTCCCGGTTGACTGAAAGGTACGCGGATAGTTTTTCCAAAGTAGACCCGACCAACTGCTATCATCAGATGCGAGTCAAGAGTCGTAGACACGGAGCGAATCCCATTGCTGTCGAACAGTCCACGGTACCATCGTCTTCAAGTCTGAAATCACGAACCGTCATGTAAACGTTGTAGCCTGGTGGCGCTGGATCGTGTGCAACATGGACAATCATTAGGGTAGTTACTAGGGTAGAATGGGGACTGGAACGAGCCAGGTCCTTCGGTGAAGTTTGCGTTGCACATGATTTCTAATGAAAAGTGAATTAATACTAATGATAAACACTAATGATAATAAGTGGAATGGGAAATGTACCGATTCATTAGGTTATAATGAGTTCTTGTCGATTTAAATGGAAGTAATATTCAGAGTCTTGTTATTCTAGGGGTTATCCGTCATTTGCATAAATTAATATTTCATATCCTGTGTTATTCAAACGGAATAAACGCAATGCAAAGGGATACGTTAGGGGGAACGAGATTTCGCCCTAAGAAGGGGGGGGGGGGGGGGGGGGGGGGGGGGGGGGGGGGGGGGGGGGGGGGGGGGGGGGGGCGTTCTGCGTGAATAACAAAAGCCAATTGGAACCCTAAACACAGGGGATAGCATGTAATAGACATTGGAATCGTTGTACCTAACAATAATAATACCTTAGTGTAATTTCCTTCTATAAACACCGCTAATCCAATCTTCAAAAACAGAAATCCGGGTGAGAAAGCAGGATAATCGGCTGGGCACATCCACGAGACAACGGGGAATCCCATCGATACCTTGTTTTCATGTGAGGACGAGAGGGCAGCCGCATCATGCTGAAGGGAAGAAATGTATGCTTTACTGTCATTTAGGAATTTGTATTGAAACGAGTCTTATAATAAACACAATATATTTCAAATTCCAAAAACAACAAAATACGGGTACATTTCAACATTAACTGACTTCTTTATTTAGCACTGTTCGCTTTTTTATCAACATATCACTGAAAAATTATATCGTCATGAGTCTTCCAAACAGGCCAATCGACCATTTGGCGAAAGTGAGTTTTTTGCATATTATGATACATATACAAGTCTTTCATATACCAAATATTGAGCAAAAAAATAACATTTCAATTTTTAGAAATAATAGATTTTCACTTTGAGGAATCATACCCAAACGCCAAATGAACGTCTTCCAAACAGACCAATCTGCATCGTCTGTTGTTGTATCTGAAAAACACCGCACGGCTGCTTATTAAGTGACGTATCGATCAAGGGATTACTGCGAGATATCTCCCGCTGATAACCAGGGGGGGGGGGGCTATAGAAGGGTTGGTCGAATTGTATTTAGTACAATGTGTGTAGCTGTATCTGAGACGATTTGCCACACAAAAAACTATAAAAAAAACTGGAGTCCAATCAAAACACTGAACATATATATTTGGCAAGTTTTAGGACAGAGTTGTGAATGTGTAGATAATAAAAACAAAGCATGACGAAACTTAGTAGGCCTATCACAAGTCAACAAAATTTTACGGTGCCTTACTGTAAAATTCGTTATTTTGGTTTAAAACAATGCATTACTGTAAAATATAAAGTGAATGTGAATGGAAACTATAAGCGTGGTTTATGGGATTGTTTGTCAGAAATTGCTTCCCAGTATTGTCCTATAAGATTTACAGTATTTGTCCTGTAAATAATATAATGAAATACATAATAGTGGTAGAACAATGTTGATATATTCAAAGGTTCAAAATACGAGCTCTCTTATAAATTTGTCGTAATAGGCCTCGAAAAATTGGCAAAAAAGGATTTACTATATTTTAATTACGGTAAAGTATTGTTCTTTTATGTTCTTTTTTTTTGTACTTGTGAAGCGCACGTTATGTCGTAAATACCAAGATATATTAGTTGTGGTATAAACAAAAATATGCTTTTAGCTGCATGTGTTCGTACAGACGTAGATTGTACGATATCTTGAATGTTATAAGCGGACGATTCCGGGCGATGCACGGCAAAAAGGAGCTACGTTATTCATTTTTTGAAATCGCGCCAGTGAGTTTATTTATTTCATTATTTTTGTTATTGTTTTTAGACATATTAGTTAACGGATATTTTAGTTTTATGAGCAACTATACCGTTTCATGAGACTACTTTCACATACCCTTTTTTCATTTGAGAAGTGAACACAAACATACATGTATTAACTTACGGGAAATTGTGCACAAATAGTAACATTTACGAAGTTTACACCTTTGCTGACAAATAATTGATTGCTGAAGTTGTAATAAAGTAAAATATTTCAAATCAGCTAAGTTAATAGTTCAAAGTTATAACAACAGATAATTTTTAACCCCAGAAAGGACATACACAATCACTATAGTAGCTTATTTTCCACTTCATATTTTAGAGATAGTGAAAAACTCTTGTTGAACCCTTTCACTTTTGGTACGATATTTGTCCATTTTAATTTACAAGTCTATTAATTTGAAAGGGAAAATAAGGTATATACATTAAATTCAATGTTCTTATATATTCCATGTATGGTAGCATAGTATCGTGGTTTTTAGGTATTTGGGTTTACTATAGAGGGTCCAGTTTGATCCTAGTTCATGTAGCTAGGCTTACTGTTAAAAGTTACTACGGACAATTACAGCCAAAGTAACCCCGCGTTACCCGAGCCATTTTTTTAAACAAAAACTCCCGAAAGGGGTGGGGTGGTTACCACACCTTTGATTTTCCATTACTGAACATCTCGATCCTGTACATTTGGTACCAAAGGATAGCTTAGGGTTTCTTATTTCCATTTGTACCAAAATAAGTCCAACATCCCCATTATGACGTCACTATGTGAAATACTTGAAATAGGGTGGAAATTTATATTTCGCAATTTTAGCGCCCAAACACCTTATATAGCACTAAAATGCACTCTCTTTATAAAACTAGTCTTTCCCATCATGAAAATGTGATATTTCCTAACCTTTTCTTTGGGATCACTTTTATCTTCTAACCCGGCGGGATGTTGGTTTTGCGATAAAAGAAGCGAAATAGGTCAATTGACACTTACATTAAATAATCTGGCACCAAAATGGGGCTTTGGCTAGCCGGGGAAAAACTGAAGGGGGTGCTAACCACCCCCCTAGGTAGATGAGGGTTAAGATCAATAATGGCCATATGGTAAAACAAAGAACATCAAATCTTTTTCGTGTTTTCCTCTTTTCTTTCCTAGATTTTCCCACATACCTCGTATTATTTTGAGTTCCGCAAATGAGTTGATTAATAATTTCACTAACTTGATAATTTATCTGTGAAATAAGCGCAATAAAGTAATTGATTTGAGTACATGTAGACAATATTATCATTCACATTTTCAGCCAATTCTCAATTAAAAAATAAATGATTAATGGTAACTTAAAAGATGATTACATTGAAATTATTCAATAAAATTTTTAAAAATTTGAAGTGTTTTTATCCGCTGAATACCAGGTAGATTTACTTGTCAATAATACCAATAACGAAAGATGTTTAACATGAGGAAAATTTTCATTCTGCTTTTCAATAAATATTCCTTTGCTAATCAGAATATGCAATTTGAATGAAATCAAACGTCAGAAGTCTTGTCGGCAAAACTGCCATCTTAACACTAAAGTGCCTAAGGGGGGGTCCATAGTACCCAAGATTTGTTTTGGCGATTCTCACTCGTGTGAATGAAAAATAGTTTCGAAACTCTAATGTTTGTAATGTGCAATATCGATGCGCTTCTTTACCATAAAAAAAATACTAACATGTCTGGACCGTAATGAGATAAAGCTTGGTCCCTAGGACCCCCCCCCCTTAGGGCACCATGGAGTGTTGCCAGAAATATTTTTCGCTTATGTGAGTTCATAGGCATGAAAAAACAAAAATTAATTACATAATCAGAAAAGAAATCATTAACCCCGATGTGTGAAAAGAAGGGATTCATCATCAAGCGACTGCGCGCCGTTGCTATACAAACCTATGGCAAATCGATGCCCCACAAAAATACA
This sequence comes from Ophioderma brevispina, assembly GCA_023653785.1. Lineage (NCBI taxonomy): Eukaryota > Metazoa > Echinodermata > Ophiuroidea > Amphilepidida > Ophiodermatidae > Ophioderma > Ophioderma brevispina. The sequence goes on along the minus strand of JAMKCH010010240.1, from coordinate 18,071 downwards.
AGAATGTACAAAATCAGTAAGTTGGTGTTAACATATTTGTAAATTGGTCCTTCTAGAGTAGATATAAACATCAAACTGATTTGAATGTGATGCTGTGGAAGAAGGACGCGGGAACGGAAACATTCATGCTACTTTTTGAGGATTTTGAAGCATTTCGAAAACATGTTTACCCCTAATTTCCAGACATACCGGAAACCATTTATATTGCATTTTTTGCCTTGCTTATGCCGGTCTTATGACCCCTCACAAAGGTGGTATGAGTTTCATTTGAAATTCCATCGGAAAGTGGGCACCAACGTGAGTGAAAACAACAGAACGTACTAAGAGAACAACTACTCTAAGAGTGCTAGGACTCCAAAGGTGAAACATTATACGCAAGCTCTGTTTGATGACAAAAATTAAATAATATCCCATGGGAATATCAATTTCATTTACAATTGTTGATATACACTCCGAAGTCGTTTTTTTTACGAGTTTTAGATACGTCATTGACACTAATTGCTTAATATACTCTCTATGGTTACTTGAAGTAAGCCTACATTGAATCTGTACTTTTTTCAGGACAGTTGGAACTACTGAAAATTTTTAAAATGTAAAAGATACTATGATTTAAAGCGTTGTTTTTGTTTAATTGTACAGAAAATAACAGTATCTTAAACAAGTGTTGTATGTGTCGATCACTAATTAAAGAAAGTGATTTTCGTCCGAAACGCCTCGTAATGTAATACAAAATAATCAATGAATGACTTGAGAGTAAGATAAAGCCTTTCTTTCTTCTTGCTATAAAATTTTACAAGAAATGCTGGCAGCAATTCTTCAACAAAACCCCGTAAAATCCATTTACGGTATCCAGTCAAATTAACTGTTATATTTTTTACTTGATGTATTATATTAATATTGAGTATAATATTGATTAAATCAATTCTATACAAAAAAACTTGTAGAACCTCATCATGTCTCTTTCTATCTTTCACTGGTACATTATTTTGCCTGTAAGCGACAATGACACCTTAGAAAATCTTACCAAAAGCATAATCATTTCTAAAGCGCCCTCTAGCCCGCCCAATCGGCAGGCACAATTATTTTCAACCTTTTTACATACACCCCGGCCTGATGCGATCGAATCGACTCTTTTTGAGTCGGCCACACAGCTCAATGTGCATTCGTCTTCCTTTTAACTAGAAACAGAAGGACGTTTTTTTAGTTTTTGCAAACAGACCAATCACTTGTAATTAAATTTGGAAAGGAACCACAAAGGAACTTAAATGGAAACGTGCTCAAAATGGAAGACGTTTCAATGTCCACAATGTCCACATAAAAGCATTTTCCTAAAATGTTTCAAATTTTAGATATGCAAGTTCATAATTCGAAAACCTCAATCGCCGATATCTCGAATTGTGACTTTTGGTCGATTGCCTGTTTGGAAGATTCGTTACGATATTATTTTACTATATTTCTTTGCATAAAAATATTGTCACAAGATCAACTTGATTAGATGAAACTCATTGAACAATGACATGTTTTTGGAACAAATTTGAAACGCTAAAGTATTTTGGATATTGATGTTGTTTTGTATAATAATAAAGTCATTCTTTCAGTTTCAAAACTTTATCAATGGGCTTCTTGCGCTTTGGCAAAGAAATAATTCTAAAAATGTCGTCTGTAGTCTTTCTTGATGAAGTCTTCCTTCAACATTGATTTCTACCTTTGAATTTTAAAGATGTCTTCAAGTTCTTCCAAGCTAAGACAATGGACTTGAACTTGGAGCTACTTGAAGTAAAAAATATTAAAATTAGAATAATTTTTTTGAAAAGAATCTGGACTCAGGTGATAAAATTGACGTTTTGATGTTACAAGTGCTTAAAATTAATAATCTGATTACATTTAACTGACTTCCATGCAATTGATTATCATCGAATTCACTTAATCTGTTATCTGCAATTTAGGCCTACTATAAAACAAAGGCCAGACAAATTTGTCACCATATTTATCAAAATGATGGAACTGAAACGCCAGATTCATGTGTAAATCCCATTCCAATTGGAATGGGGTAAAATGGATCACCCAAGAAAATCTATCATATCTGCCTCATTTCTTCATTCTTACCAAATTCCTTTATTTTGTTTTTAGTAACGAAGTATAAAATATGCAGATTGTTAAAACATCAACTGCGGCACAGTTGGGTAAAACAAGGTCAGGGTCAAATTTTTTTTTTTTTTTTTTTTTTTTATTGTGGCACTGTCATGTCAAAAGTAATAACAAAACATTCTCATGGATCAACAGCATGTTCAAACAGGTTTGAAACATATTTTTGACTATATTTCTTTGCATAAAAATATTGCACAAGATCAACTTGATTAGATGAAACTCATTGAACAATGACATGTTTTGGAACAAATTTGAAACAGCTAAAGTATTTTGGATATTGATGTTGTTTTGTATAATAATAAAGTCATTCAGTTCAGTTTCAAAACTTTATCAATGGGCTTCTTGCGCTTGGCAAAGAAATAATTATAATGTCGTCTTAGTTCTTGAATGAAGTCTTCCTTCAACATTGATTTCTACCTTTGAATTTGAAGATGTCTTCAAAGTTATTCCAGCTTAAGACAATGGACTTGACTTGAGCTACTTGAAGTTAAAAAAATATTTAAATTAGAATAAGTTTTTGAAAAGAAATCTGGACCAGGTGATAATTGACGTTTTGAATGTTTACAATGCTTAAAATTAATAATCTGATACATTTAACTGACTGCATGCAATTGATTATCATCGAATTCACTTAATCTGATTATCTGCAATTTAGGCCTACTATAAAACAAAGGCCAGAAAAATTTGTCACCATATTTAGACAAAATGATGGAACTGAAAACCCAGCTTCATTGTGTAAATCCCATTCCAATTGGAATAGGGTAAAATGGATCATCCTAGAAAATCTATCATATCTGCCTCATTTCTTCACCAAATTCCTTCATTTTTTTAGTAAAGAAAGTAGAAAATATGCAGATTGTTAAAACATCAACTGCGTCACAGTTGGGTAAACAGGTCAGGGTCAAATTATGTGTTAAATTCTTCATGCACAATTTTTTGATAGGGAGCCTATCTACACAACACTGTATTAACAATATGACCTTGACTAGTGCTTCAACCTTCATTTTTGGCCATATCGTTGTCATTTGAGCCCGTATTTGAGGTCATGTGCACACAAATTTAAAAATGTTTAGCTTCCGTATATACATGCATATTGATTCAATTTTGATAGTTCTCAATTTTAACCCCGTGTTAAACCTTTTTGCCACCCCCAATACCCGAAACATTGAAACGGAAACCCGGGGCGGGTAGTGGTACGGGTAGGAGTGGTAGGCCTACGTGCGACCCTTAAGACCTCCATTTCGCGTTTCTCCAGCAGTTCCCAAGACCCTTTTGGTGAAATTTTTGCCTCGGAAGCTAAATTTTAGCCAAATTTCAGCTTCCAAGTCCTCAAGTTTCTCAAAATTTTATTTCCCAAACCCCTACTTTCGGAGACAAAATCAGTTCGCAAGCTTCAAGTTCATGCAGAAATCGGGGCCGCACATCCCTTGGCTTATACCTGGAAAAAAGTCGAACTTTTTTCAGGTAGGGATGTGCGGCCCCGATTTGCCGAACTTGGGGGCTTGTGAACTGATTTTGTCTCCAAAAGTAGGGGCTTGGGAACTGAAATTTTGAGCAATTTGCAGGCTTGGGAGCTGAAATTTGGCTAAAATCCACCTTCTGATCCGGGGGGGGGGGGGGTTTTAGTGGAAAAGGGGTACGGGGATGTGCGGCCGATAGGGTTGCATTTTCAGCGATTTTGGCATATTGAACGGTCCTTTTTCTTGAAACTGTATATGAAAGGTTGGCATTTCTGTTGCAAGTGATTTCCAATGGTCAATCAGGTATGAAGAACGCATGCAAACCACGAGTGTGAAAAATAGTGCTGCCAGAATGGCTCAAAGTACATTTTAATAACAGTTAGTTTTCTCTCAGCTTCTGGGGCTTCGCCCCAAAAACATGGGTAGCAAATCTGTCATTTTTGGTATATTTTCGGGGTAGTGCTTCAAACACCCGGCCGCACATCCCTACCCAAACCGAAGGTGAGACCCCCCGGCTTCTGATGCAAAACATTTCTGAAAGGGGGACCTTAAGAACTTAATGATCTTCAACTGGTGGTCTTGGGAACCCGTACCTCTTTCCAATGTCAGTGCCCCCCCCCCCCGTGCGTTCAACATCTAACATGCATTAATTTCGCCTCTAAAGTGAGTGCAAACATGCCCAAAGTTAATAGTTTATTAATTTGAAACCACTTTTGAAAAAAAATGTAGGTATTTATTATTATTTGGTGTGAATAATCAAATATTTCTAAGCGTAGTCTCGCAATTTTGAGGACTAGTACTAGTCCTAATTTCAATTTATTGCAATAAATCAGATAGGAGGGAAAAATATAAAATGTATTGGGGGAATAATAATACCGTGGTAATCAGCATGATCAACCTTGCGCGTATGGTGAAAACGTGCAATTATTATAGGCCCCCAATATTGCTATATTCCATTTATGGAATGCAAAGGCCTCATTGCTCTGTTCCTGTTAAGTGTTATAGCACTTATTTTAGCTTATTAGCAGTGATATTGCCAAATAAAATTTGAATAAACTTACCGGATAATCAGTGACAATATTGCAGAGCGGGCCAAAATGGTATATCGATGATAACTGGAAGATTCAGCCTTGTTGAATGACTTGTTGATTAAATATCACACAAATTATATTCCAGCTTGGAACAAAAGGAGAAATCCCCCGCGGCCGTTAAATCTTTTGTAAATTGTTTAACCGGTTAACCATTTTTCGTCACCATAACCACGCATTAGGAATTATTTCCGCTTCAACGATGCGCTCTTTTCATTGGGTGATTTTACGGTAAGCGTTTTCCGGTAGTTTGTAACAAATTAGTCAAGCGCGAAAAAAAATTTGGTATAGGCCTAATCGACAAAATTTCTGTCAGTTTCTGAACACTGTACAAATTAGTACTTGGCAATATAACACCTTTTGTAGTCGATTTGTATAGCACCTTTTTTTCCAAAATGTTAAAAAAACCAAAACGTGTTTTAGAGTTTTATGGCTACATTTTATGAATTAAAGTACAGGAAAAGACATAGAAGCAAAGAAAAGGACCGAAAATAACATACAAGCACATAAAAGGACAGGAAATGACATACAAGCACAGAAAAGGACAGGAAAAGACAAACAAGCACTTAAAAGGAAAGGAAAAGACATACAACACAGAAAAGTACAGAAAATGCCGTACAAGTACATTAAAGAACGGAAAAAGACATACAAGCACATAAAAGTACAGGAAAAGACATAGAAACACAGACAAGGACAGAAAATAACATACAAGTACAAAAAAGGGCAGAAAATGATATACAAGCACAGAAAAGGACAAGAAAAGACAAACAAGCACATAAAGGTTAACCATCCAAACCAACGAAATGTCCTGTCTGCCAACTCAATAGCTGAGCAACTCATCGCAAATGGTCGTTCCAAGGACATTGAAAAGGATCACACTCGCTCTATTAAAAAAAAAAGAGATCACAAACTTCGTCAAGCCCGTGGCGTGGACGGGTCACTTTCAACACCCTTCTCACTATATGAGCTTACCTCTGCTATCAGCCAACTAAAGAGTGGAAAGGCCCAGGGGCCTGATAATATACCAACGGAGTTCGTGATGCACTGCGGCCCATGATGTCTTGAATGGCTCCAGGAGTTCTACACATGTTGCCTTACCAACCAGACCTTACCAAAGATCTGGAGGAGGGCTACCATCATCGCACGCCCAAACCAAACAAACCTGTTGACAACCCAAAGAACTACCGCCCAATATCACTACTGCGTGTTTTTTCAAACTCCTTGAAGAGGCTGATCCTCGCCCGGCTGGAGCCAGTCGTCGAATCCCATCTGCCTGACGAACAAGCAGGATTTCGGCGTGGCTGGAGCACTGTCCATCAGATTGTAAAACTCACAAATGATATTGAGGATAGCTTTGAAAAGCGTCGTAAGGCAGGCGTCATCTTAGTGGACCTTACTGCAGCATATGACACCGTGTGTCACCAGGGCTTGACACTCAAGTTTCTCAGGACCATCCCAGATCATCACCTTGTACAATTCATATATGCAACATGCTTGCAAACCGTAGCTTTGTTCTTAAGACCAGTGAAGGGGCAGAGCAGTCGACTGCGTTGCCTGAGGAATGGAGTCCCACAAGGATCAGTACTGGCTCCCATGCTGTTCAATTTGTATAACAACAACATCTAGACAATATGGATAAGCCGACGATCTTGCCCTTCTTCACTCTGCATGCTCGGACAGAAGCTGGACTCAAGTAGAAAGTACACTTACTGCAGATATGGCCCTACTTGCAGCATATCTCAAGACCTTTAGACTCAAGCTGATTAAAGCCAAGACCACCGCTACTGCCTTCCATCTCAACACCAAAGAGGCTCGATCATCGCCAGCTCCAAATCAACCTCAACGGAGCGTCTGTGCCAAACAATCCTACACCAACTTATCTGGGCGTGAAGCTTGATCGGCAGCATTTCGAGTCATTTTGTGCAAAGATATCTTCGAGGAATAACCTCCTGTACCACCTTGCTGAATCTTCATGGGGTGCTAGCCAATCCACTCTACATACCACCGCCCTGGTTCTGGTCTACAGTGAGCACTGCTGAATATGCCCGCACCAGCAAGGTGCAATAGCTTTCACACAAAGAAGCTGGACACAGTGCACTCAAGAGACCATGGAAACCCTACTGGTTGCCTCCGTCCGTCCATCTGAGTTTCTACCTGTTCTCTCAGGCATTGCACTGCAGAAGTGCTTCGGAGATAACTCACACAAAGTTAGAAACTGGTGAATAAGGCTCGGTGGATAACAGCACTGCGGCAAACATGTCAAAGAAGCACACCAGCTCGGGCAGACAGAAACTGCGCTCTTGTCGACCCTTCTGTCGACCGCTGCCTGAAAACTCTCAGGCTCCCCATTCAACATCGTACAGACCTGGAAACACTCCCTGGCTAGATACTCCAAGAACAGACCCAATTCCCACTATCACATCTAGGAAAGAACACCCACTGTGTAACAATCTTCACGTAAGGAATGGATCACTTTGAACAGGATGTCGACAGGAGTCGGTGTTTCAACAGCAATATGCACCAAATGGGGGCTGCTGCGGCCATCTTCAACCTGCCAATGTGGCTCTCAGACAGAATGAGGATCAATCAATCATCAACGATACCCTACCTTTCGTCCACCGGTTGGATATAGACTTCTCAAACCCACCAATCAACAGTGAGCTGGCTCCACCAACGTCAAAACATATTGGATGCTATGAGCAGACGCAAAGAAATAGAAGAAGGTTAATTCAACTTTTGACTGAGATTTTAATCACAAAAAGGGTTGCTACCTTTTAATTAACATTTTATTTTCAGATGGTGGGATTAATGGATATTCTCTCAGCTTAATCGTGTGGCCAGTTATATTGGGAGTTTTCTTGAATCTTACATCTTGATACTGGCTAGACCACTCCAACACTCTCAAACAAAGATGACTTTTCAGGAACATCCTATCTTCTTAAACTAGAGATTGTGTTGGGGTGTGTCCCCATATTTCACTTTTGCTATAGTGTTATACATCTCTCTAAAGACATTCTGACTAAAATTTGCTATTGATGTCCACAACAATCATTCTCTGACTCGCTCCTAGTAATCTGTAATCGTTTCTTCGCTTACATTGTCTTTGAGTCAGACTCGTGTGTGAGAGGAGGTGCAGCGAATCTGGCCCAATATCATATCAAAAGATATAGATGGGCATTCGTTCCTGTGTACACAGGTCTATCCCCTTTACCCTTATGTTAACAAATGCATGTATACTGGCTAACTAAAAACAAATGAGCTACAACTAAAAGTGGCAATTTTTGAAAATGGACACACGAGTATGGGTATGCCATATTTGGTGCTTTTATGGTATGATCACAAGCCAAAATCCAAAGAAAAACTATAATGAATGATAATGGCAAACTCTATTTTGTGAAAATTCAATATGGGGGGGTCTAACAAATAAACAAAATAACAAAAATAAAAAAAATAAACAATTTTGAACAATTCTCGCGAAGAAAACGGTTGCCCGTCACTCCCCACCAATATAGACAAAGTTGTTTTATCCTCATTTCAGACGTCTTCCCAATTTCCCAACAATTGATCGATTGGTGTTTGGGATGGGAAGTGTAAGTTTAGTTAAAGCGGAATATGGGCTCAAAACTATGGCCCCCCAAGGTGGTAACCATGTAGCAATTGTGGTGAGTTTCCAACTAATTGTTTTTCCCAAGATTGTAGAACCCAGACTGTAGCATCATTGAAAACCATACGTTGGTATAACTATATTTTTAGCTTCATATGTAGCTCGTTAAGGGGGGGCCGAGAGATATTGGGAGAAAGGTATTAAAAATAGCAGCCGTTTTGAAATTCAAGATGGGAGCCAACCACAAAACAGCTGATCGAAAAAAAAAATGGGAACAGTCAATTTCAATTTTTTCTAGGTGTCCATTTACTACCCAAAAAGAGCAAAAAAACAAAAGTATTTTAATGCCTGTTAGTTAATGTACGATGTAAGATACAGGGCCCGAAGTATATTAAACATGTCGGCCAGAATTGATTTCAAGATGGCCAACCAAAACAAAATTAGTTGCAAATAATTAAATTCAGGCGTTTAATATGGAGACTTCATTATCGCAACATGGGTATTTTCCAGGCGTATTAGCCCAGTATGTTATTGCAAAAGTCAAGAGACCAGGTCAAAGTTTATTAACATGTCGGGACATTTTGAATTCCAAGATGGCCCGCAAACGAAATTAGTTGACAACGTACATATGGTTTCTATAGAAACAGTAGTATCAACAAACATGGGTATAGAGACCCAATTGTACCTTTCTTATACGGCCCACAAACGAAGATATGAGCGGAAAATATATTGAAAATAGCGGCCATTTTGAACTAAAGATGGCTGCCAAACGGATTGGTCGAAAAAAATGGGAAACAACCAAATGGGAACAACCAAATTTGAAAAAACAAAAAAACAGTTAACATTAAAAAAAAAAATCAAAATGTAAGCAAAATCAAGCCGAAAAATTCCCAAAAAAATGAACGATAAGGCACATACAAAATTGACAGTGGAAAAGACCATAGACGTGCGAAAAGGAAAAGGACAGCAAATAGTAGAAGCCACCAGGAAGAATAGGAAAAAAAGGACCAGAAAAGAAATTACATAGAAAGCAGCCGAAAGGAAGACAAAGACATAGAAGGACAGAAAAATGACACAGAAGCTCAGAAAAGGACAGAAAAGGACATAGAAGCACAGAAAATGACCTGAAGCACAGAATAAAGGAAACAAAAGGACATACCCACCCCTCGGCACCCAGAAAAGAAAAAAACAGAAATGACAACATGCACAATAAATGACAGGAAAAAGACCATACCACGCACATCAAAGGGGACAGAAAATGATATTACAAGCCACAGAAGAAAAGGACAGAAGGCAGACAGAAAAAGACTATAGAAGGCAAAGAAAAGGACAGAAAATAAACTACAAGCACATGTAAAAGGTAAGAAATGAAATGACACGCACAGAAAAGGACAAAATGGCATTCAAGCACATATATAAAATGACGGGAAAAGACATACAAGCACAGAAAGGACCCAGGTAAAATGGCATACATGTACAATAAATCACAGGAAGCATAGAAGTGCAGGAAAGGACAGAACATACATAAAAGAACACTATAAAGGGACAGATCACAGGAAAATATATACAAGCACAGAAAAGGGACAGGTAGGAAAAGGACATAGAAGCACACGAAAAGGATAGGGGGGGGGGGGGGGGGGGGATAGGAATTTTTTTTATTTTTTTTACAAAAAAAGTACAGAATGAAAAAAGAACAGAAAGAAACAAAGGCAGAAAATTAACATACATGCACAGAAAAGGACAGGAAAAGACATACAAGCACAGAAAAGACACTAGAAGCATCAGAAACGGACCGGAAGGAAAAGACATAGAAGCACAGGAAAAGGATTTAGAAAATGACATAGAAGCCCAGAAAAGTATCAGCAAAGATATAAGCAAGCAAGAAAAGTACGAAAATGATATTACAAAGCACAGAAAAGGCCAGAAAAGAACATAGAAGCACAAAAAAGCGGGAAAAGACGTACAAGCACCGAAAAGGACAGACAAAGACAGCAACCATACAATGAAGGAAAAAGGAAAAGACATAGAAGCAAAGAAAAGGACAGAAATGACTACAAGCACAAAAGTACAGACAATTGACATAACAAGACATCAGAAAAAGGAAAGAAATTACATAATGCCACAGAAAAGGGCATGGAAAAAGACATACAAGGCATAAAAGGACAGGAAAAGACAAACAAGCACCAGAAAGGACAGAACAATCATATCATGCACAGAGAAAAGAAAAGGACAGGAAAAGACATACAGCCATAAAATTTACAGGAAAAGACATAGAAGCACAGGAAGAAAAAGGACAGGGGGAAAAGAATAGAAGCCAACAGAACAAGATAGAAAGATGACATAGAAAGACACAGAAAAGGAATGAGATATACAAGCACAGAAAAGGGCAGGACAACAGAAAAAGAAAACTTACATACATGCACAGAATCAGAAAAGGACAGGAAAAGACATACAAGCACAGAAAAGAGAAAAGGACGGAAAATGACATACAAGCACATGAAAGGACAGGAAGACATACAAGCACGGAAGAAAAGGAAAGGAAACGACATTACAAGCCGCAAAGGACAGGAAACTTACTACACAAGCAAAGAAAAGGACAGGAAACGACCACACATACAAGGCAAGAAAAAAGGACAGAACAACAAATACAAGCATTCAGAAGAGAAAAGATAGGAAAAGACATACAATCACATAAAAGGAAACGAAAAGACATACAAGCACAGAAAAGGATAGAACAGAACGCATATAGGTACAAGGCACAGGAAAGTACCAGACAGACAGAAACTGGCTACACAAGACATAAACGAAACGGAAAACATGGATACAAGCCCATAAAAAGGAGACGGGAAAAGACCAGAATGAACAGAAAAGGACAGAAAAAAGGTCATACAAGCACAGACAAAGGACAGATATGACATGTTACAAGCACATAACAGGACAGAAAATTACATAGCACAGAAGAGGAGGAGGACAGAAAGATGCCATAAAGCTCAGACACAGCGAAAAGGACAGGAAAATAATACAAGCACAGAAGAAAGGCCAGGGAAAGGAGCATACCAGCCACAATAATGACAGGAAAAGACATACAAGCACATAAAAGGACAGGAAAGAGCATACAAGCACTTAAGGATAGAAAAGGACATAGAAGCACAGAAAGGAGGAGAGAAAATTGTCCTACAAGCACAGAAAAGTACAGAAAATGATATCAAGCACAGAAGCAGAAGAAAGGCCCAGAAAAGAAACATGATAGCACAAAAAGACGGGAAAAGTCATAGAAGGACAGAAAAGGACAGGAAAACAGAGGAAGCACCTCAAAGGGCAGGAAAAAGACATAGAAAGCATAGAAAAGGACAGAAATGACTTACAAGCACAAAAGTACAGACAATGACATACAAGCACAGAAAAGGACAGAAAATTACATTAATGCACAGAAAAGACATGTAAAAGGGGGGACATACAAGCACCTAAAAAGTACAGGAAAAGACATAGAAGCACAGAAGAAATTGGTGAAGGCACCAGGCAAATGACATAGAAGCACAGACAAGTTCAAAAAAAATAACATAACAAGCACATTTACAAAGCACAGAAAATGACAGACAAGCACAGAAAAAAGGAACCCAGGAAACAAAAAACATTCAAGAACATAAAAGGACAAAAATGGCATACATGTACCAATAAATGACAGGAAAGGGACTAGAAGGCAGAAAAAGGACCGAAAATGACATAAAGCACAGAAAAGGACAGAAAATTACATACAAGCACAGAAAGGACAGGGAAAGGAGCATACAAGCACAAAAAAGGAAAAGACATACAAGCACATAAAATTACAGGAAAAAAACATATAAGCAATAAAGGACAGAAAAACATGACAGCAACAAGGACAGAACATGCCATGCAAGCACATAAAAATGACATACTAGCCACAGAAAAAACCAGAAAAGACATACATGCACAATAAATGCACAGGAAAAAGACATACAAGCACATAAAAGGACAGGAAAATGACATACAAGCACAATAAAGGACAGAAATGATACCAAAGCACAGAAAGGACAGGAAAAGACATAGAGTTACAGACAAGGATAGAAAATGACATAGAAGCACAAAAGAAGGACAGAAAATGTCCTACAAGCACAGAAAATGATATACAAGCACAGAAAAGGCCAGAAAAAGAACATAGAAGCACAAAAAGGACGGAAAAGGACGTGCAAGCGCACAGAAAAGGACAGAAAAAGGACAGCACATAAAAAGTGCAGGAAAAGATATAGAAGCATAGAAAAGGACAGAAAAGGGACTTACAAGCACAGGAAAGGACAGGTAAAGACATACAAGCACAGAAAAGAAATGAAAAAGACATAAAAGCACAGAAAGGACAGGAAAAGATAACACAAGCACAGGAAGGACAGGAAAAGACAAACAACACATAAAAGGACAGGAAAAGGACAAACAAGCACAGAAAAGGACAGAACATTACATACATGCACAGAAAAGGACAGGAAAAGACAACAAGCACATAACAATACAGGAAAAGACATACAAGTACAGAAAAGGAAGAACATGACATAGAAGCACAGACAGACAAAAAATAAATACAAGCACCAAAAGGACAGAAAAGACATACAAGCCAAATATAAAAAGGACAGGAAAAGACAAACAGCCACAAAAAAACGACAGAACAAGGCATACATGTTACAATAAATGACAGAAAAGACATAGAAGCACAGAAAAGACAGAAAATGGACTAGAAGCCAGTAAAGGATAAAAAATGAGATAGAGCTCAGACAAGGACAGAAAATGACATAGAAGCACAGAAAATGACAAAAGAAGCACAGAAAAGGACCGAAATCACATCCTAGCACAGAAAGGAAAAAAGGACATAGAAGCACAGAAAAGAACACAAAATATACTAGCACAGAAAAAAAACCAGAAAATGACATACAGCAACAAAATGACAGGAAAAGACTACAACACATAAAAGGACAGGAAAAGGACATACAAGCAACATTAAAGGACAGAAAATATATACAAGCACATAAAAGGACAGAAAAGTACAAAAAGCTCAGAAAAGGACAGAAGATGCCGGTGTAAAAAAAGTGTCCCGCATGATGAGAGAGTGTCCTAGATATCATGCTACGGCATTAAATGGTACCTTGTTACGAGGGCCATTGGGTACCGTGCGGAAACCAGGGGGGGGGGGTAGGTCATGCCAACCCTAACAGAACAGCAAATCAAAACGGCATCAACGTCCGGGTGCTAGTCTGTTTCAACACACTGGGTTGCAAAAGACTTACGGTAGGAGGGCGTCTTACGCTAATCGAACGGTTACAACATAGACTGGACTAAAGACTAGGCCTGGTCACGAATATGTAATGACCGTTATTGGAAATTAAACTATTTTGCAGCGGGGTTAATCATAACCCCGACGGATTTTGAAAGTCAACAATTTTCTTAAATTTACATGATATTACTAAGAATCTTTTGAACAAAGGTTTAAGAGATGATTTTGGGACTGGGACCGAGACTGCCATAGTAAATGAACGTAGCAGTTCCAAAAAATACCGTTTGGAAATCCCCAGTGCCCAAATCGAGGAAGGTCGTGTCCTACCCCCCCCCCCCCCCCCCGCAGTCACGCGGGACAACGGTAGTTTATGACACCGGGATTAAAGCTCCGGGTCATAGAAAAGGACAGGAAAATACATACAAACACAGAAAAGGACAGGGAAAGAGCGACAAGCAAATAAAAGGACAGGAAAAGCCATACAAGCACATCAAAATCGACGCGAAAAGACCATATAGCACATAAAAGGACAGACAAAAATACAAAGCATAACAAGGACAGCACAATGCCATGCAAGCACAGAAAAGACGGAAAACAAGTACATAAAAGTACAGGAAAAGACATAGAAACACTGAAAAGGACAGAAAATGTCATACAAGCACAAAAAGACAGAAAATGACATACACGCACAGAAAAGGCATACCGCACAAGGACAGCAATGACATAAGCTGACATACAAGTACAGAAAGGGACAGGAAAAGACATAGAAGACAGAAACGGAAAGGAAAAGGACATAGAAGCAGAAACAGAACAATGACATACAGTAAACGGCGAAATGACATATAAGCAACAAATGACATTACAATTAAAGACACGATCAGTGCTTCGAAAAAATATTGAAAATTTGCAGTGAATACCTTCAAAGTGAAGGATAAGCTGTAGAATTCTCATAAGTTACATTTTCCAACTGAAGAATTGACAGAAAAGGAGAAAAAGGCAGGTTCCAAGATACATCCCCATTCAATTACGTTGTTGTAGTAAGTGCCGAACGGAAGTATGACCTAAATTTCCGATTCTGTCATTATTAGGTTGGTTCTGGTCGTATCATTTGCAGGTATGTTAGTATACTGTACTGTGACGTACATGCCAAAAAATATGATTTTTGATGATTTTTCGATTTTCTGATTTAGCAAATCACTGATAGTGTCTTAAAAGGACAGAAAATGGACTTACAAGCACAGAAAAAGGACGGGAAATAGCAAGCACATAAAAGACAGGAAAAGAAAAGGCTAGAAGCAGATCAGAAAATGACAGTAAAGGACGAAAGATATCAAATTGCCCACGTCTAAGTTTGGTTGTTTTGACCCTAGTGGTTGATTACCGTCAATGAGTTCGGTCCAGTTTGGTCCATGGTTTGGTCATAGAGACCTTGGCATAAGGATGGCAGGTATACAGGTGTACCAGACGGTGGTTGTGCTTTTGCTTACTTGTGTTTTGCGCTGGTACATGGCTCTTCTACGAAAAGAATTCGTATGGGCCACCAGTCACCACCCTATGAATTCGGACGCCTCAACGGAGTGCAGGCGGGGATAAGCGCTCAACGGGCGATCGCCGATTGAGCGACTAGGCGAATTGGGGCGATGTTCACCCTAAAAATCATAAACACCAATTTTGTGAAAACCTCGGATATCGTTACCATATTATATCACCTTTTAGTCCGTCAGTAATGATTTACTGTAAAAATCCAAGTTCAAAGTGCATAAATCGAAATCTAACAGCTGCTGGAGTTACGTTCCATTCAGGCTTCGCATTACACAGGTGCACACATGCAAGGTGATGTAAGGTTCTCTATGTGCATGTAACTTTTGTAATCCTGCATGCACGTGTGCATGTAAATGTAAACTTGACTGCATAAAATTGAAATTGTAGCGTATTTCATAGAAAGAAGTGAATGCTGAAAATGATAAAATTGAGCCAACTGTCAAGACAATCTACATGTAATCTAAACGTAAGGCTACCCACGGGTCTGAGATGAAGAAAGGTGAGCAGGACACAGAGAAGGGGGGGGAGTCAGCGGGGGACCCGCTAGGGTCATATAGAAGAAAGAACGGTAAATAAAATCTTGCTTCCTTTTTAAGGAAGATTAATAGGAGGGAAAAGAAGAATCGGTGAGGTGTGTAGTACTGATGAGCAGGACGAGATAGTCTTTATACTTTTTGTAGGTTGTCGTTGATCGTTGACTATCTAGTCAAGACGGGTTTGTGCAGAAGAAAGATTTTTAGTGAAAGCAATTAAGTCAAGGTGGTAGGTTGACCAAAAATCTAATGCTGCACTGGATATAACACCCCCAAACAATACATTTGGTCACTAAGCCTTAACATTTAATAATAGCGTGTTTCAAGTTGGATGATAAGTTCTAAAAGGTAAAATTCTACTCAAAATTTCTGGAGCTCAAATTTCAGTGTACGTCGTCTAGTCCTCCATGTTGTATCGATAGACAAAAAATAACGTCAATATAGAATAATTCAAACGTTCGGTTCGGCAAAATACGCGTGCGGGAAGTATTTACCCCGTGGGGATTTACCCACGGAGTGGTCCGTGTTCACAGACTGCGAAAAATCTAAATTGGGATTGTTGAGAGATAACGTTCACCCTACGTACTGTCCAACGCGTTGGGGTGTATTTGGGGCACCACATTTAAGGTGATGTTTTCCCGGTTGCTTTCACTCGCATCAAAAATTAGAATACGCCTAATATATGCCTGAATATGCGCCCGATTTCTCTCGAATGTGGCCCTATCAATCGATTTGAAGTAAACGTCACAATCGATAATCATCAATAAAGATGGAGGCGAGACCAGGAAACTGGCAAAGTGGGTATTCAAATAAACTTCATTTTTGAAGAAAAACATTATTAATCGATGTTGCAAACACAAGATCGCAATAAAAAAGCCAAGATACCCAACACGCAAAAAGGGAGCAACTACGCGTCTAAAATGATTTAATGTACACCAAATGACGCAGTTTGTGGTTCGACAGTCGCTCTGCACACACGCTGTGTTAACCGGTCTTTAAACTCCTGTTAAAACCCTTGGACTTCGAGGCAGTGAAATGATAACCCAAATGTGGAAAGATAACACTGCCTGAAGTCAACAGTTACTGGGACTCGTTTTGTTGCATCTATTTTACTGTTTACCTCATTTGACAGGAGTAGCACTACTTGAAATCAAAGACTGTAATTATCGGACATGTATAAGTGCCCTTTTATGGTCACGTCTTGCACGCCAACCAGAAAGATATGGATCCCCATTCAATTTATAGTTATCCCAATAATGGCACCATACTTGGGAATGGGGTGAGAAACTCTCCTGACATCTCTCTTTGTTCTCATGTCAACATAACCAACAGACACTTCCTGAATTGTGTGCAACTTTTTCATTTCTCTGATTTTCTTGATATAGAGCATTGAAAAAATTTTTCTAAGGATGCATTTGGATTGTGTGGTAAATAGTCCTTGTGGATTCTAGGTAAGCTGGGGCCTCAATTTTATTATTGTATTTTAGGAAGACTGAGGCATAACAAATAGACATTTTGGTGTCCACAACTGCTAATTGGGAGCTGTATACGTGGTTTGCACTAACCCCTTTACTCTGTGGTAGTGGGTTATATCCCATAAACACAGATTCGATCTGTTAGTTAGCATTGTATCACCCAATCCATGTTTACATTAGCCTGTCATGTAACTTTTAAATGTGCATGTAAAATTTTTTGAAGTTACATGCACCGGTGCATTTATTCTAAAATTGGTAATGCGAAGCCTGTTTCCAATGGATTTTGGATGTGCAACGCATTTTTGTTGCTACTGCTCGGCGCAGGAGCCTTTTTCGGCCTTTTACTGCGCATTGCAGAAGCCACCGCTTCACACATTTCAGATATACGCGCCACGCTGTCAAATTCTTCTGTCAACTCCTTATAGAAAATTTATTGTTTTTTAACCCTTTGTATCCTGACGATGAGGCTATAGTTGGCTACAAATCATCTGCAAATGACACAGCCTCACTCATTTTTTTGGACTAATTTCAAGATGGTGACTGGGGGATTTCCCTGAAGTTGATTGAAACGAAATATTTTCCGCAATGGTGCCGTTGTTCTCAAAATGTTAGTTTATTTCTTAACAAATCCCAACTATTTACCTAATGTAGCATAAAAAGTTTGCGATGAAATTTTTTTTGGTGCGCTGAGATTTTAGATATTTGTATTTAAGGTAATTTGGCAAATATTTTTTGGCAGAAATTTTGGCTAAAGTTGTGAAGTCACTAACTTTATAGTAAAATAGCAACCTCGCCGAATTCGGCGATACAAAATTCGCCCGGATTAAGGCGAACCGCTGATATAAGCGACATCGCCCGATAGAGCGCTTATCCCCGACTGAGTGCCGCCATGCCATGTTCACTGTTCTGTGAACTTGACTGTCATGATTGTGGTGGCAGAAAT
>JAMKCH010010239.1:0-61697 GCA_023653785.1 Ophioderma brevispina | reverse complement strand
TTAGATTTGAAGCACTTTACATTTAACAAATTTTTATTAAAAGTATGTATTTATGCGACATTCAAATATGATTGGAAGTTTTGGTCCACGTTGTTTTTCCAAATTTTGTTCGTATATTATCAACAATTAATTTTATATTAGCTGGTATCTTGCTTTTTATCATATTAATAAAAATTAATGGTAGAATGAGTTTTCTTGTGTCAACGTGGTATCTTAGTTGTTTCAAATTGTATTTTATATTCACCTTTCCCAATGCGTATAATATTGTTTAAGCAAAACAAAATCGTCATTTTTTGCTATTGATTTCTTGCTAGTGCTTATAGCCGCCAAATTAGCTGCCGTCTTAATTTTGAAGATGTGTTTTTAAAAATACATGGTAAATATGAGTTCCTTTGGGCCCAATGATCATCGTGTTTATTTTGTTAAATAAAAATATGATGATACATGGATCCATGTGAAATCTTTTAGATTTACTATTATCAGATCATCACATACAAAGTGGCCGCCATCTTGGATTCAAAGCATGTTAGCAAAACACAAATAGTTTGGATTCTTTTTTCTTCTGTCTTCAAGTATTAATACAATGGACTGCCTCATAAATTTAATAATTCATGTAAGTTTGTCCTTAAAGACCAGTTTTAGCTGTTAATACACTTTTGGCGGCCATTACTTGGTACGCCATCTTGGATTTGAACGTTGTTAACAAAATGTCCAGCTGTGGGTTTCCTAGTAACACACAAGATCTACATACGCCCATGAATCTGATCCTATTCTCATCTTGATAGTGTTGATGTCGCGTCTATATTCATAACATAGCTTTTTGCGGCCAATTTGGACGCCATCTTGATACCATGTACACGGTAAGTTTTTTGTTTATGTGACTGCCATTTGAATGTAGCTGTTTTGGTAACTCTTTATATCGTAATATGGATTGTCATTTTGGACCTCATACTGCCTCAGATACTAATTATAATGGAGTTTATGTATTTTGGGCGGCATCTTGGATTTGACACCCTAAAAACGTTTTTTAAAAATTCCAAGATATTTTTTTTCCAATAAGTTATACCCAAAGACAAGAATCAAGTGGAATTTTTGCTTAACAGAAAAACACACGACGTCTGTAGTTAGGACAACCATCCTACACTAAGGTCCGGAAACCTACTTGTTCTGGTATGAAGTTCAAAGCGCTGTATGTGTAGCTGATGAGGATATTGATAGATTGGATCTTTCCCAGTCCTTAGAAGTGCCGTAACATTTTTCTTTCCTCGCAGATCTTTGGGAAACTGTGATACTTTTCGAGCTTAAGAAGCGACTCTTTTGCTACTAAGCCCAGATTTTTCATCTGCTGTCAAGGTCTACTGTTTTTCCTGGTTGAAATTTTATCAATACCTGTTTCCAGTTTATCCATGTTGAAAGGCGAGTGAAACCAGTCACCACTATGCCTTAGGTTCTTAATTGATCTTCATCTTTCTTGCTGCGCCTTCTCAATTAAAAGCATTTTGGTAGGTAACTTGGTTGGGTGTAACATTTGGCCTATTTGTGGAGGTTATGTTGGGTCTGCATCAAACTTTCGGATGGTGGACCATACTTTTTTGTTTGCTGTAGTAATGTACCAATGTATATGGTATATTTTGATAAAATATCTTTGAATAGCTCCTCTGGCTTTTTATGGTACGCATTTTATAATTAATTATTTTCATACTGACTTACACACGAGGCAATTAAGAAGAAGGGAAATTTGACGGAGTACATATAAATCTTTCTTTGCCAATGTTTCCCGTACGCACGTTCGTAGACATAGAGGGGTCCAGGGACACAGCTTTCAAAAACCTATTTAACCCGAAGGATTTTGTTAATGAAGTTAATACCATTTACATGGGTTACTAGACACTGAATATTCAAGTGATAAAACTTATCTTTGGGGCAAATCATTGTTTTAATTTTTTTTAGATTGACAATTACTTTAAAGATATAAAAATATTAAATATTAAATATTTACCGTAGTATGTAATACAGAACAACAAAAGCGTTGGGTCGCCACGACCCCTCCTTGACCACTTAAGTTTAACAAATAGTCCTTCAAAAAGGATAATCCTTCTTCTCCTTCTGCATTTAAAAGTGCACAAATTTTGTGGAATGGACCCCACAAAATGAAGTAATATCACAACTTTAAGTTTTAATGTGTTTTTCTTCAGAATTGCACAGCCAAAACTTCATTTATAAAGTGTTTACTTCACATTTTAAGTGATATTATGTCAAAATTGTCACAAACTATTAAGCAGTACTAATGTCCACAGATATGGCAGTAAGGCATCACCTACCTGTGGCTCAACTTTAAATGGATTTAGCAATCGATTTGCAATTCCGAAACATCGAAAAACAATCATCAAAATCAATAGTTTTTGGATTTTTGTTACTGACATGGATATTCTAACATAACCTGCAAGTGGTTGGCTTGAAGTCTGTGTATTAAAGATAAAGCAGTACTTTTTATATGATTCTGAAACATTTCTATACGTGCGTATCAAAATTCCAACCTGTAATATCCCAGATTTTTCAGCGTGATATTGTGGCACCAGATCTATACAGTTGGAACTCAAACCCAAACTTATTGATCTTTGTTTATTCTTACTGGTGTAAACCACCATCAGCGTTTTAGTGTAGATTGCAAATTCCTTCCCTCAAATACTTCTTTTTTTTTACTATTTTGTGTTTTTTTCTACATTACAGCAAAGCAGTTATGTGGAATTGTACGCATTTATCCCGATTTTATAAGTTAAAAAAAGCATTTCCCAGTTTTCTGGATCTCTGCGCATATTCGTGGAAATCCCTTAATGTGGAACACAAAACTACAATTCTTCTCTAATTCGCGAGCTCAAACGTGAAGAAAATAGTTTCACTAACCGGCGCCCTTCTCCCTATTACCTGGAAGAGAATCATTTAGTACTTCTACTCCGATGACAGGGAGCTGGAGGAGACGCCAAAGGACTAATCTTGAAGGTTAGAAATATATTCGGCACACGACCAGAGTCAAACAGGTCTTACTTTGTATAGAAAATGCGAAGAACTAGTAACCTACCTAGTAAATAACAGTTACTGACAAAATACAATCAGATAATATTTATAATATAGGTTTTCCATTCTATTTCGCACATGTTCATCCCCATCAACAATTGTTAGTTCAAATTCGTCCCCCAAAATCGAAACTGTGCTTTGCCAACCTCGATTTCGTCTTTGGTTGGTCAAACAACTTCAAACATGGTGCACTCTAACTCGTCAATGGTTGCACCGGTTCTTCGTGTTAATTCAAATTTCGTCCGGGTTCCATACATTTCGGTTACTACATGGCCCATCGATTTCTCCATTAGTCCTCGGATTCATGAAAAATATCATTCGAATTCACGTAGCTTGCCTTGCGGGTAATCATGCATGGTGGTAAAGTGACAGGATGGGATTTTTTTAGACCCTAATTTCGTCAAATTGGCACATGATCGATGGTAGACCACCTACCAAGAACTTTCCGAATGTTTATTGGACAACAAGTACAAAAGAAAACACAAACCTTGTTTTGAAACCTGCCTGACTATGTATGTCCCCATCGACACCGTGCTTTACTTTCTGTCGTGCACCGACAGAAAGTACTAATCACTCATATATATAAACGTCATTACAACTGAAAACCTTGACATGTTACCTTTGCATGTTTACAAACTTTTTAACACTAAAATTTAACATGCGTCTTGCTGCTGTCAACGGAAAACTAATCAGTGACCATCACCTCGTGATGACCCATCACACACCGCGACACCCGCACCAACATTTTTCCTTACGTAATAAGACTCCTGCTAAATCGTTAGAAACGTTATTTATTTTCATGTAACTTTTTTTACGGTATGCCTTAGTAGTATTCATACATATAATTACATTGCCATGGAACACCAATTTATAATATTTTGCCCTTGTAATGCAACTTCTTGCTAATACTACACCCAATCCCGTTCAGTAATAATGTCACATATTCCCCTACAAAAGTTGTACCTGTTTACCACGCATGAAATATTGATAAGCTTAACAAATTAGTTCTCTTCTGCAATGTCAAAATGGATAAGGCAAGGTAATTGTTACCACAACTGTCAGTGTGATACTGGAAGTAATATTTAGAAGCTATAAAATGATCTATATGAGTGAATCAATGCGAAGTTTTCCATTGGGTTTCATTTCAACAGAACCAACCATGGCAAAACATTGATACAAACTGCTACCGCTCTTCCAATGAAAGTTTGGCCGTGGGAATGCAACATATGCTGTATAACTTGCCAATGTAGGTCCTATCCACTCAGGATTGACACTATCTTCGCAAATAGGACATAAACCCCTGCATAAACAAAGAATGAGACTCAAGACAGGGGCGCTATAGCCTTTTTTCATCGGGACGACCGCCATTCTCCTCACTCCTGGAGCCCTTCAATCATTCTTCACCTTAGCAACAAACGTTCATTGGATTAATTCCATTTTTGGATAGGGAGAGATCCCCACTCAGAGAGGGCTAATAGAACAATACTAGGTACTGATAGGGTCCTCTAGGTGAGAGGGGATTTAGGAACCAGGGTCTTAATGGTGAGATGGATATTAAGGCTTGAAATTGCTACATACACAAAAATTGTAGAATGAATTAAGGACATTTGGGGGTTTCCTATAGAGGGTCCTCATAAGTGAGATGGGATTTAGGAACCCGGGTCCTCATGAGTGAGATAGGATTAAGGCTTAAAAATGCTAATACAAAATTATAGAATGCGATTAAGGACATATGGTGAGCCAGAGGGTCCCCATAAGTGAGATGGGATATTAGAACCAGGGGCCTCGTGAGTGAGATCGGATAAGGCTTCTTGACATGCTAGTACAAAATTGTAGAATGAGATAAGGGACATTTGGTGAGTTTCCTCTAGAGGGTCCCCATAAGTGAGATGGGATTTAGGAAAAACCAGGGTCTCATTGAGTGAGATAGGTAAAGGCTTAAATGCTAAAACAAAATTGTAGAATTGCGATTAAGGGACATTGGTGAGTGAGTTTACTCTAGAGAATCCCCATAAGTGAGATGGGAGATATAGGTGACAGGGTTCCTCATGAGTGAAACGCAGAGATATACGTGTAGATAAAATTTAGGACCATTTGCAGTTTTACTTTAGAGGGTCCACATAAGTGAGATGGGAAATAGGAACCCGGGTCCTCAGGAGAGGGCTTAGGTTAAGCTCTTTGAAATGCTAATACCAAAAATGTGTAGAGGAGATTAAGGACATTTGGATTGAGTTTACTCTGAAGGTCCCCATAAGTGAGATGGGATTAGGAACCAGGGTCCTCATGAGTTAGACAGGATTAAGGCTTGAAATGCTAATACCAAAATTGTAGAATGAAATTAAGGACATTTGTGAGTTTACTCTAGAGGGTCCCAACGTGAGATGGGATTTAGGAACCCCATGGTCCATCTGAGTGAGATGAGGGATTAAGGCTTGAACGCAGAGATATAGTGTAGCATAACATTAGGACATGTGGTAGGTTTACTCTAGAGGGTCCGTTAAGTGAGATGATATATAGGAACCCGGGTCCTCATGGGTGAGATAGGATTAATGCTTGAAATGTTAATACAGAATTGTAGAATGGGATTAAGGACAATTTAGTGGTTTACTATAGAGGGTCCCCATAAGTGAGATGGATTTAGGAACCATGGTCCTCTGAGTGCGATAGGATTAAGCCTGGTTGTCATGAGTGAGATAGGAAAACCCGGGTTACTCATGAGTGAGATAGGATTAAGGTTGAAAATGCTTAATACAAAATTGTAGATTGAGATAAGGACATGGTGAGTTTACTCTAGAGGGTCCTCATAAGTGAGATGGAATTAAGGAACCCGGGTCCACATGAGTGAGATAGGATAAGGTTTGAAACGCAGAGATGTCTTGTAGAATGAAATTAGGACATTTGGCAAGTTAACTAGAGGGTTCCAATAAGTGAGATGGGAATTAGGAAACCTGGTCCTCATGTCTTAGTGAGATAGGCTTAAGGTTTGAAATGCTTAATACAAAATTGTAGATTGAGATTAAGGACGTTGGTGGTTTACTTAGGGGATCCCTATAAGTGAGATGGGAAATAGGAACCCGGTGGTCCTATAAGTGAGCAGGATTAAGGCTTTTATTTAATAACACCAGAGGACTATAATGTAGGATGAAATTTAGGACATTTTTAAGGTTTTACTATAGAGGTCATCATTAAGTGAGATGGGATTGTAGGAACCCGAGGTCCTCATGAGTGAGATACTATTAAGGCTGTGAACACAGCGATTGTAGAATTGATTAAATTTAGGACATTGGTTAAGGTTTACTAGATCCTCATAAGGTGAGATGGGATATAGGAACACGGGTCCTCATTGCGTAGATAGGATAAGGCTTGACATGTTATATAAAATTGTGTAGATGAAAGTAAGGACATTTGGTGAGTTTAATCTAGAGGGTCCTCATAGTGAGGAGGGGATTAGGAACCCGGGTCCTCATAAGTCAGATAGGATTAAGGCTTTAAACTCAGAGATATAATTTTGTAGAATGAAATTAGGACATTTTTAGGTTTACTATAGATGGGTCTCATAAGTGAGATGGGATTTAGGAACCCGGGTTCATCAGAGTGAGATAGGATTAAGGCTTGAAACACAGAGATTGTAGAATGAAAGTTAGGACATTTGGCAGGTTACTATATATCATACGGGAGATGGGATTTAGAAATCCGGGTCCTCATGAGTGAGATAGGAGTAAGGCTTGAAAACCCAGAGATTGTAGAATGAAATTAGGACATTGGGTAGGTTACTACTCCGTCATAAGTTGAGATGGGATATAGGAAACCGGTCCTATGGGTGAGATAGGATTAAGGTTCGAAATGCTAATACAAAATGTGAATGAAATTAAGGACATTGTGAGTTTTCTCTAGAGAGTCCCCATAAGGGAGATGGGATATAGGAACCCGTTGCCTCATGAGTGAGATAGGATTAAGGTTTAAATGTAATGACAAAATTGTAGAATGAAATTAAGGACATTTGGTGAGTTTTCTCTAGAGACTCCCATAAGTCAGATGGAATTTAGGAACCCAGGGTCCTCATCAGTGAGATAGGTTAAGGCTTGGAATATTAAATATAACTTGTAGCAGGAAATTTAGTACATTTGGTAGGTTTACATAGAGGGTCTCAGAGTGGAGGGATTAGGAAACCGGTCCGCATGAGTGAGAGAGGATTAAGGCGTGAAATGCAGAGCAGACGATACTAATTGTAGAAGAAAATTTATGAAATTTGGTTTAGGTTTACTATAGAGGGTCCACATACGTGAGATGGGATTAGGAACAGGGTCCTCATTAGGAGATGCTTAATACAAAATTGTAGAATGAAATTAAGAATTGGTGAGTTTTCCTCATATTAGGGTCCCTAAATGAGAATGGGATTAGGAACAGGGGGTTCGTCAGTGAAACCAGGTCGTAACTCTACGTGCATACTATATCATACCTGAGTGTGTTCAATTTATCCAAAGCACTGTGTCAATATAGTATGTAAAGGTCTATTATGTAGGACATACGCCTGAGTTAGTTATACACGTTAGGGTACGCATTGAGGTTCGCAACGGACCCCAGGTTCTCATGAGTGAGATAGGATAACGCTTGGAACGCAGAGATATAATATTGTAGAATGAAATTTAGACATTTGGCAGGTGTACTCAGAGGGTCCTCATAAGGGAGATGGCAATATGGGAACCAGGGTCCTCATAATGAGAGCCGGATTTAGGAACCCGGGTACTCATGAGTAAAATAGGATTAGGGCTTCAAATTGCTAATATAAAATTGTAGGGTGAAATTGAGGACATTTCGTGAGATTACTGTAGAGGGTCCTCATAGTGAGTTTGTGGATTAAGGAACCCGGGTCCTATGAGTGAGATAGGCTTAAGGCTGGAAACAGAGAGATATATGGATAATGAAATTTAGGACATTGGGTTAGGTTTACTTTGGAGAGTCTCATAAGTGAGATGGGATTTAGGAACCCTGGCGTCCTCATGCATGAGTGGGATAGGAGTAAGGCTTGAAATGATTATACAAAATTGTAGAATGAAATTAAGGACATTTGTTGAGTTTACTATAGAGGGTCTCATAAGGATGGGATTTAGGAATCAGGGTCCTCCTGAGTGAGATCGGATAAGGCTTGAATAAACAGAATAAATTGAAAAAAAACGATTAAATGAAGCCTAAAGATATAGGTTAAGTGCAGTGATTCGTGAGGTGACATGTGAAGACATGTTTTGGTACGTTATGCGGGATTATAGTTATAGGCCTACCGCCTACGTATCCTGCATAAGACTTGGGAGCATAAGCTTTGTGGCCCGGCACGTCAAATGGCTAAGTATCATTTTTTTTCCAAAGACGGTTGCCGTGATGCGAAAGTATTTTCAAATCTGTTTAGGAGGATTCAATTGTAAAATAGACTTGATGGACTTGAGGGCACGACGTCCTAGCCGTCTGACTGACTGAGTTCTCGGAAATGAAAAAATTCTGCTTGAATTCACATATCCACGTCACCTGACCGAGCATGAAGTTTAGTACTTTTGAAAATAACACATAAGACGACTGAAATGAGCCACAAAACATTTTTTTTTCATCATTCAATATTTACAATTTGGATACTATATTGTTGCAGAAAAACAAAATTGGAATTATTGTTGAAAGAAAAAAAACAAAGTTGAGTGCAGTTGAATAGAGGTCAAAGTTCAAATTTCTATTTTGAATGAAAACTCGTGATTTTTGCAACATTTTAGGTCCAAAAAATGAAAAAAAATAAAGAGCATTTGGAAACAAATAATTTTGCGAATGACATCTATGGAATTTGGCACTCTAATTTTGAACCTGACCTTGAACGTAATAATATCGGCAAATAAGAAAATCTACTTGAAATTAAAAAATCCATGTCCAATCTGAACGTGAGGTTAAATAAACCATTATGCGTCAAGTTATGTACCATTAATGCTCAGCAAGTACTTGTTACAAAAACAAGGACGACTGAACTTGCCACAGAAAATGTATCGTCATTAAGTATCTTACAAAATTTGGATATGTTGCAGAAAACAAGAATTGGCAATTATGTGAGCACAGAAAAAAGCAAATTATTTTAAGCTCGTTTCTGAGTAAATAGAGGCAAAGTTCAAATTTCTATTTTTTGAATGAAAAAAATCGTTGAGTTGGCAAACATTTAGGTCCAAAAACTGAAAACATAATGACATTTTTAGAACAAATAAATTTCATGAAATGAACATCTATGGAATCGTGGCTAACTAATTTTGACCTGACCTTAAACGTTAAAGTAGACGGCAAATACAAAAAAAATTCTTGATTGAAAAAATCCACGTCATCTGAACGTGAGGTTAAAATAAACCATATGCGTCAAGTTATTACATCACGTGTCAGCAAGCACTTTTTACAAAACCATAGGACGACTGAAATGCCAAAAAAAAGGTTATTTAGTCATTCAATAGTTACAAAAGTGGATATTGTTGCAGAAAACATAATTGGAATTTAGGGGCAAGAAGAAAAGCAATTATTTTCCCGCCCTCGTTTGAAGTGATTAAGCGGTCAAATTTCTATTTTGTTGAAATGAAAAAAAAATCGTGATTTTAACATTTCAGGTGCAAAAACAAATGAAAAAATAATGCAAAATTTAGGAACCCTAGTCCTCATTAGTTGAGATAGGATAAGGTTTGAAATGCTAATACAAAATTTGTGATTGGAAGAATTAAGGATATTTGGTGCGTTTACTCTAGGGGATTCCCCATAAAGTGGATGGGGGATTGAGGAACCCGGGTCCTCATAAGGAGATAGGCTTGAAGCTTTTTTTAACACAGATGATATAATTGTAGAATGAAATTTAGGTAATTTAGTAGGTTTACTATAGAGGTCCTCATAAGTGAGAGGGGATTTAGGAACCAGGGTCTCATGAGGAGATAGGATTAAGGCTTGCTTGAAACACAGAGATTGTAGAATGAAATTAGGACATTTGGTGAGTGTTACTATATCCTCATTAGTGAGATGGGAATAGGAACCAGGGTTGCCTACATGAGTGAGATAGGATAAGGATTGAAATGTATTATAAAATGTTAGAATGAAATTAAGGACATTGGTGAGTGTACTATAAGGGTCCTCATAAGTGAGATGGGATTGGAACCCGGGTCCTCTAAGTGAGATAGGATTAAGGCGTTTTTAAACACAGAGCTATAATGTAGAGAAATTTAGGACAATTTTTAGGTTTACTATTAGATGGTCCTCATAAGTGAGATGGGATTGAGGAACCCGCGGTCCTAATCGAGTGAGATAGGGATTACATGCTCTGAAACAAAGAGATTTAGAATTGAAAAATTTAGGAACATTTGGTAGGTTTAACTATATCATCATAAGTGAGGATGGCTGGATATAGGAACCCGAGGTCCTCATGAGTGAGATAGATTAAGGCTTAAAATGCTAATACAAAATTGTAGATGAGATTAAGGACATTGGTGAGGTTACTCTAGGGGATCCCATAAGTGAGAAGATTGGGATTTAGGAATCGGGGGTTCTCATGAGTTGAGTAGGAGGATTAAGGCTTAACACAGAGATTGTAGAATGAAATTTAGACATTTGGTAGGTTTACTAGATCATCAATAAGTGAGATGGGATATAGGAACACGGGTCCTCATGGGTGAGATGGGATTAAGGCTTGGAATGCTAATACAAAATTGTAGAATGAAATAAGGACATTGTTGAGTTTTACTCTAGAGAGTCCCTTAAGTGAGATGGGATAAAGGAGGAAACCCGTTTTGTCATCATGAGTGAGATTAGGATTAAGGTTCGACAATGCGAATACAAAATTGTAGAATGAAAATTAAGGACATTGGTGAGTGTACGAGAGAACTCCCCATATAAAGTAAGATGGGATTTATGAACCAGGGTCCTCATGAGTCGAGATAGGATTAAGGCTTGGAATTTGAAAATATAACTGTAGCAGGAAATTTAGTACATTGGTAGGTTTACTATAGGAGTGTCCTAAGAAGTGAGATGGATTCGGAACCCGGGTTCCCATGCGTGAGATAGATTAAGGCTTGAAATGCAGATCGATAGAGATATAATTGTCGAATTGAAATTTATGAAATTTGGTTAGGTGGATTTACTATAGAGGGTCCTCATAGTGAGATGGATTAGGAATCCGGGTCCTCATTAGTGAGATGCTAATACAAAAATGTAGAATAAATTAAGGACATTGGTGAGTTCTCAAGAGGGTCCCATAAATGAGATGGGATTTAGGAACCAGGGTTCGCATGGAAACTCAGTCGTAACTCTACGTGCATACTAGATCATACCTGGTGGATCAATTTTCACAAAGCACTGTGGTAAATCGTATGTAAAGAGTCTATTATGTAGGAACATACGCAGAGTTAGTATACACGTAGGGTTAGCATGAGGGTCGCGAACGGACCCCAGTTCCCTCATGAGTGAGATAGGATTAACGCTTGGAACGCAAGAGATAGATTTAGAATTGTAGAATTAAAATTTAGGACCTTTGGTAGTAGTTTACTATAGAGGTCCTCATAAGTGAGATGGCATATAGGAACCGGTCCTCATAAGTGAGATGGGATTTATGAACCCGGGGGGTCCTAATGAGTAAATAGGATTCGGGCTTCAAAGGTAATATAAATTGTAGAGTGAAATGAGGACATTTCGTGAGTAATGTGCGGGTCTCATAAGTGAGTCGTGGATTAAGGAACCGGGTCTCAGGAGTGAGATAGGATTAAGGCTGGAACAGAGAGATATAATTGTATAATGAAATAGGACATTGGTAGGTTTACTTTGGAGAGTCCTCATAAGTGAGATGGGATTTAGGAACCCTGGTCATCATGCATACGGTGGATGAGATAGGATTACGGCTTGAAATGCTTATACAATTGTAGAATGAAATAAGGACTTGTTGAGTACTATAGAGGGTCATCATAAGTGAGATGGGATTTAGGAATCGGGTTCCTCAGACGTGAGATAGGATTAAGGCCTTGAACACAACAGACATAATGAAAAAACACGATTAAATGAAGCCTAAAGATATAGGTTAAGTGCAGTGAATTCGGTGAGGGGTTGACATTTGTGAGACATGTTTGGTACGGTATGGCGAGATTATCGTTATGAGCCTACCGCCTACGTATCCTGCATAAGACTTGGGAGCATAAGTTTGTGGCCCTGCCACGTCCCAAATGGCTAAGTATCATTCAGAGGTTGATGAATGGAAAAGATTTTCGAAACTGTTTAGGAGGATTTAAATTGTTAATATAGGAATTTGATGGACTTGAGTGCACGAATTCCTAGCCGTCTGACCTTGAACCTGAGTTCTCGGCAAATGCAAAAAATTCTGACTTGAATTCAAATATCCACGTCACCTGAACGAGCATGAAGTTTAGTACTTTTTACAAACACATAAGACGACGACTGAAATTGGCACAAACATTTTTTTTCATCATTCAATAGTTACATTGGAGTACTATATGTTGCAGAAAACCAAAAAAGTGGAATTTATGGCAAGAAAAGAAAAAAAACAAGATAGTGAGGGGCCAGTGAATAGGAGGTCAAATTCAAATTTCTATTTTTGAATGAAAAACTCGTGATTTTTGAACATGTTAGGTCCAAAAAATGAAAAAATAAGATCATTTGGAACAATAATTTTGCGAATTACATCTATGGAATCTTGCACTATAATTTTGACCTCCATCTGACCTTAACGTTAAAATATCGGGCAAAATAAGAAAATCTACTTGATTAAAAAATCCAGTCATTGAAGTGAGGTTAAATAAACCATTGCGTCAAGCTATACATTACGTTGCTCAGCAAGTACTTTTACAATAAACATAGGACGAATGAAATTGCACAGAAAAAGGTTATTCGTCATTCAGTATTTACAAAATCTTGGTATGTTGCCAGAAGAAAACAAAAATTGAATTTATGAGCAAGGAAAAAAGCAATTATTTTCCAGCCTCTTTCTGAGTACATAGAGTCAAAGTTTCAATTTCTATTTTTTGGAATGAAAAAAATCGTGATTTTGGCAACATTTCAGGTCCAAAAAAAATGACAAAATAATGAACATTTTGAACAAATAATTAATGAATGAAGCTATGGATCTTGGCTAAGTAATTTGACTGACCTTGAACGTAAAGATCGGCAAATTACAAAACAATCTAAGTGAATTAAAAAAATCCACGTCTATCTGAACGTGAGGTTAAAAAAAACCTATGCGTCAAGTTATACATCACGTGCCTCAGCAAGCACTTTTTACAAAAAAAACATAGGACGCTGATGAAATTGCCATCAAAAAATGTTATTCGTCATTCAATATTTACAAAATTGGATATGTTGCAGAAAACATAATTGGAAATTTATGTGCAAGAAGAAAGCAATATTTTCCAGCCTCGTTTCTGAGTGAATAGCGGTCAAATTCATTTGTTGAATGAAAAAAAAATAGTGATTTGGTTAACATTCAGGTCCAAAAACTGGACAAAATAATGAAACATTTTAGACAAATCATTTTATGAACATGAAACATTATGGAATTTATCCTGTGGTGTATGTAGTATGTGTGCAATTGCAAGAATTGTGATTGTGCAATACAGAAATTAGTATTTATTTGGTATGTTTTTAATTGGCATTTTATTAAGTTTTTTAAATATGAAAAGTTTCTTTCTGTATATATATATATATAGATATATATATTATACTATATATATATACTATATATATTATATATATATATATATATATATACATATATAGGTCTCAAATTGGTACATGGTTGTGATGTAGCAGTGCACAAATATAGTATAAAATAATAAACACAACGCCTCGGGTCTAAACCCTTCAACCCTTCAACGGTGGAATAGCAACTATACTAAAAGAGACTCTGGCAAGAAAACCTTGTAAGAATTAAACAAAACAATGTAAACACAACGAATAGGTGAAAACTATAATACGGTTAATACATAAGGTGAAAACTGGTAAGCGCTAAATACCACAACTTTAAAATGCCACCAAAATGCTGAGTTATTTACAAGCATGAGAAAAATATTAAAACGAATCCAATTTATAGTTAAAGTCCATTTGCGTTGACAGTGACCAATTGCAAAATGAGTCTGTGTTCAGTGTCACTACGGTCTTTTGGGTTACCCTACAAGCAATGGCCCGGTGGACAACAAAAAATCATTTAATGCTACAAGTACGGTGGGATTAACGTTTAGCAACGGGAAACCCTCAGAATTTATTCTGATGGATCGGAGATGTTCTGTAATGCGATCAGCAAGTCTACGGAGTTTCACCAATATAAAGGATGTGACATTTTTTGCATATGATACTATAAAACAAGTTGAGGGGGGTCCACGTGAAGTGACCGGTAACCTGAAAAGAGTTGTGTGGACTTGATAAGAGTCATGTATCTTTGGTAACCACTTGCAGGTGTTACACTTGGGACGTTTACATGGAAGTACCGGGAGATCAATCAAGACGATCGGGGAGGGAAGCACGAACTAATGATTAATCGATACGGTCTCTTTTATATGCTGTGACAGGACTTGCGGAAAGACCTCTGGTAGAAGAATCGAAAAAGAATTTTGAAGTTCTTGAATATTGTACGACGTATGGGGAGTATGGAAGGGTGGTAGGAAGAACAAGGGGAATCCTGTCAGATTTGCAGCGATCAGAGGTGTTTAAGAACCTCGTTCCTGTCAATTCTAGATATGCGTTGCTTTGCACGTTAGTCATGTCTGAGGGATAGCCACGAGCATCCTAAAGAACTGAGTGATGTCTTCAGAAGCCTTTGAAAAAAAGGGGGGTCATGTTCTTCAGGAGCAACTACGATTGGCGCGAAGAAGTGGGAGTACGGAATGGGTCTTTGCATAGCAGGAGGATGGCTGGAGGTGTGTGTAAAATAAATAATTGTGAGAATCGGTGGGCTTGAAATGAATATTGGAGCACAGTGTTTTACACGGATAGTGAGTTAAGATCAAGAAAGTACGGACTCAGTGGAGATATCAAGGTGAACTTGAAAGATGGGTGGAGTTGCAGGACAAATATGGCTGAAGTCTTCAAGCTCAGTGCGGTCACCAACGGAGAAACCCACAATGTCATCAATGATCTTTGTACGAAGAGGCTGCTTGATGGTAAGTTGGTGGAATAACTTCTCTTCAAGGTGTCCAAGTTGTAAGACAAGCTACAGAAGGTCCCATGACCGTGCGCATTGAAACACCCCGTAATTGGCGGAAAAAAAAGGCCCATTAAAATGATGTGTTGTTTATCAAGACGAGTTTGTTAGACGCAGAAGGGTGGTGGTGGGATAGCAGGATCATCCCGTTGTCAAGATAGTATTTGATGGCAGTGAGAGCTCTTTGTTGGGATCGAGGTATTACAGGCTTGAACATCCATGGTGAAGAGAAAACGATCAGCCCTGGTATCAGGAAATCTAAGTCATGATAATCCGAAGAAAGTGGGGAGTTCCTGAACAAACGAAGGAAGAGTTTAACAATGGGAGCAGCGAGAACAGACTCATGAATTGAGAGATGATAACTGTGGGACAACTGTGGGCGGATACAATTGGGCGACCAGGGGTGTTTCGTGTGTATTTTGGGCAAAATGTAGAAGTTAGATATTTGGGGACACGGGTGTATCAGGTTTTTAGCAGAGCAGTAGGTTTCAGATTTAATGAGGTTCTTAACCCACCTTGAGAGATCATATCTCCCCTGGTGCAGCTTGGATGGGATCATGTTAAGTTCTTCATACAGATCATTGTGAGAAAGTTGTCTCTCAGCTTCAGCCACTCGAGGGTCACGCGCGCCAAACCACCACCCTACACTTAATGTGTCAGCCTGTTTTATTATGAGATCATGGTTTCTTTTCAGCCGATTATGGCAGCACGTTTCACCAGTGGTAATGTTGCAAAATTTGATAGGTTTAGGACTTAGACCCCCCTAACGCCCCCACCCCTTCATGTCATCACGAGTTTTTGTCAATTACTCTTCAAGCACTTGTTTTCACCAAACTTTAGGTGTCCAGTCAGGACTTTGTCGGTGCAAAATTTTTCAAAGGGTCTGTCAGCCCTTCAAGTGAAGTGTTTTTTTTTTTTTTTGGGGCAGATTCTCAGTGCACAGGAAAGTGAGCTTTAGACGTCAGCGTCGGAAGAATGCATCAGGACATCTTTCCGAACCGTAAATTCGTCAAATGTATGTTCTAACGGCACAAAATTTAACCCTTTACCTAAGGAAATGATTTTATCTACCGTTAGAATTCATGTCAGAGGCAATAGCGACGACCAGTTATCACCGGAAAAAGCGTTAGTCTTACAAGGAGGTGAAATGCAATTCAAGCTTCTGTGCTTGGTTTCCAGAAGGTGAATGTACAATTTGCGATTCAAGAAAAGGATTTCAACTGGAATCGTTTTGGTATGACATTCCTTCGTAAGCAAATGCTCAAGAAGTTGAGTGGCTGGAAAATCTTGTTTTCCAAAGGTCCTAGCCATAGCAAGAGATAAACGTTGTGAGTTTCACACTATGCGGAAATAGTCGGCCTCAAGTTGTTCATGTTTTTAAGTTCGATGGATTGATGGAAAAAGTATTCTTTAAGGCAGCAATGCTTGCAGTACTTGCAGTTGCTTCAGATGTCGGTCGCAGTTGAATTATTACCAGTAGTTAATCAGTAATATTGGTCGATGGTAACTGCGTAGCACTGGTGAGATATCAAAAGGATCCAGTTGAAATCCATCCCAAAGTATCTGGTGATCGTAAGTACCAGCAAGATTCCTCTACGCACTTGAAAAACTGTTCTAAGAAACTCATGCGTTCGTATACATACTATGGTCAAACAGAAAGCTCATCACTTTGACAAAAACAGATGAAAACACATAAGTCCGACCTGTATAAACAACTTATAACACTGACGCGCACAATGTACGCGACTTATGAATGTTTATGAATTGCAAATTGTACATTCACCTTCTGGAAACCAAGGAGCAGAAAGACTTGATTGCATTTCACCTCCTTGTAAGACTAACGCTCTTTCAGGTGATAAATGGTCGTCACTATTCCCCTGACATGACATGAATCTGAGGATGAAAGATCTGTCCTTAGTAATAGGGTTAAATTTTGTGCCGTTAGAACATACATTTGACGAATTTACGGTTCGGAAAGAGTCGATGCATTCTTCAGGACGCTTACGGTACTTAAAGTCACTTTCATGACACTGGAGAACTGCAACCTCCACTTCACTTGAAGGTGCTGAAGACCCTTTAAAAAATGCACATGGAAAAAGGTCTGACTGGGACCCTAAATGTGGTGATGGAAAACAAGTGCTGGATAGAGTAATGACAAAATCGTGATGACATGACGTTATATAAGTCCTACCGATCCTTTTGTCAACATTACCATGGTGAAAGTGCTGCCAATAAAATCGCTGAAAAGAAAACCATGATCTCATAATAAAACAGGCTGACAAAGGAGGGGCAGTGGTGGGTTTTGGCGCCGGGACATCTATGTGGCTGACTGAAGCTGAGAGAAATTTCTCCACAATGTATCTGGATGAAGAACTTAACTATGATCCCATCCAAGCGCCAAGATTATGATCTCTAAGTGGTTAAGACCTCATTAAATCTAACACTACCTGGAATTGCTAAAAACCTGATACACCCGTGTCCCCAAATATCTAACTTCTACATGTTGCCATAAATACACCAAAGAAAACACCCCTGGTCGCCCCCTACCAATTGTGTATAAGCCCACAGTTGTCCCAACGTTATCGAATTTTCTCAATCAGGCATTCTGTCTCGCTCCCATTGTAAGACTCTTCCTTCGTTTGTAGGCCTCATCCCCACTTGGACTTAGGATTATGACCTAATGTTAATTCTAGTATTTCTCCTGTATACCTAAGGCGGAATTGATAGTTTACTATCTACCCCATGGCTGTTCGAGCCTGTATACCTATATCCAACAAAGAAGCTCTCACTGCCATCACAATACTATCTGACAAACGGGATGATCCTGCTTCTCCACCACACCCTTCTGAGTCTACCCAACAGAAATCGGTTCTTGAACAACACATTCCATTTTAATGGCGTTTTTCCGCCATTACGGGGTTGTATCAATGGGCACGGTAATGAGTGGGACATTTCTGAGCTTGTTTACACTTGGACACCTTGAAGAGAAGTTATTCCACCAATTAACCATCAGCAGCCTTCTTCTGTACAAAAAGAACATTTTGAGGACATTGTGGGTTTCTCCGTTGGGGACCGGCACTGAGCTTGCAACATTCATCCATATTGTCTGCAATCCACCCAGGTTCAAAGTTCACCTTTTATATCTCCAAGGAGTCCGTTACTTTCTTGGATCTTACACTCATATCCGTGAAACACTGTTGTTCCCAATTCATTTCACGCCCACGATTTCCACAATTATTATTTTACACCTCAAGCCATCCTCCTGCTTGCAAAGACTCCATTCCGTACTCCCAACTTCTTCGCGCCAAGCGTATTTGCTCTGGTAAGAACATGACTTTTCAACGGTTCTGAAGAAATCACTCAGTTCTTTGATGCTCGTGGCTCTCCCTCAGACATTCTAACGCATGCAAAGCAACGCATATCTAGGATGACAGGACGAGGTTCTTAAAAACTCTGATCGCTGCAAATCGACCGGGTTCCCCTGTTCTTCCATACCCCCTTCCATACAAACAATACGTCGTACCATATCGCACCAGATACTTCAACCAACTCGTGATGTCAATTCTTCTACCAAGTTTGAGGTCTTTCCGCATTCGGTCCCTTGTCACCGCATAAAAGAGACGCTAATCTATTTACTCAATTTTTAGTTCGTGCTACCATCCCCGATCGTCATTTATTTGAAGCTCCCGGTTACATTACCTCTGTCCACGTCAAAGATGTCCCACCTGCCAACGTGGTTTACCCCGACACCATGCCTCTTATCAAGGGTCCCCACCCCTCTTTCGGTTACCGGGTCACTTACGTGTCCGTTGCAGACCCCCCCCACCGCAATTCTGGTTTATATTTCTATATATCTCTGCCCTACACAACTGTCACATGCCTTATATTGGTGAACTCAACGTAGACTGTGCTACGATCGCATTACCGAACCTCTCGACATCAGATCTACAATTGACTGACGGTGACGCGCTGTCAGTTGTAAACATTTTAATCCCCCGTCCCTTGTAGCATTAATGATTTGGTCACGGGGCCATTGTTGTAGGGGTAACCAAAAAAGACCGTTGTGTGACACTGACACCGATCTTTCAAATTGGGCATTCTACGTCGTTCTAAGCCATGGCCTTAACTATTAACTTTTGATTCGTTTTAATATTTTTTCATGCTGTACAATCACCTCCGCATTTGTGCCTTTAACCAGTTTGTGGGTACTTTTCTTTAGCGTTCTACCCACTTGTTTCACATATTTGTCTGTTTACCGTATAGTTTTTCACACTATTCGTTGTGTTATATTTTGTTGTTTTAATCTACAAGTTTCTGCAGCTTTAGTCCCTCTCGTAGCTCTACTTATATGCTTGCTTCCCTGTTTGTATAGGGTTCGACCCGCGAAAGCGTTGTGTTTCTTCTTTATCCCATTTTTTACTGCCCTCATACCCCGTACCGTCCCCTCCTCCCCCCGTGCCCTCTTCCCCGCCAACTCCTATCCTACATATATATCTATTAATCTTATTATACATCTATTATATCCTCTATAACCACTCTTGGGAATGTAGGTGTCTACCTTTATCTTTTCATTCTTTTCTGCCGTTCCCTCATCTTGACTTCGTTTTCCTTCTCCTCGTGCCTGTATTGAACACCCCAGTG
Organism: Ophioderma brevispina; assembly: GCA_023653785.1. Classification (NCBI taxonomy): domain Eukaryota; kingdom Metazoa; phylum Echinodermata; class Ophiuroidea; order Amphilepidida; family Ophiodermatidae; genus Ophioderma; species Ophioderma brevispina. The sequence continues at coordinate 41,788 of JAMKCH010010239.1, read as the reverse complement.
TTTGTGCTCTTTCCTTGTAATTGTGTTATTCCCCATGACGTAGTGAATGTGATCGTCCTTCTGAGACATGATGTCTTTTTTGTTAACAGATGCCTTGTGTTGAATGATATAGACTGTGTCTTTCTTTTTTATCTTGATTGGTTCTCCACTCATTTGCCCTCCTTACATGCACGTTACAAGTATTTTTTGAGTTCACCCACCCATTATACCCATGTTTGTATCCTTTTCTCATGAGTTCTCCTCCTACTTGTTCTTATTGATGTGCACTTGGGTCCCAAACCCTCTTCCTTCCTCCCGTCTCATCCGTTCTCCCATAGTTTCCTTTACTATACAGCCGGCCGCTTCAAATGCCTTACAACTCCATGATTCACTCCCTTTATGTTCCCCAAACATTGGTATTTGATTGTTCCATCTACCCTTCACATGTCGAATCTTTCCATATATTTACTCCTTTATTTTTGTTGTTTATGTCCCAGTTGTTTGGCGTTGTTTGACGCGACTCTCGTTCTTCCATTTGAGTTCTTCTTTCCACCCTTTCCTTTCCCCCTTTCCCCACCTTCGACCCTTTTAGATACCAAACTCTTTAATTTTGATGAATGACATGTAGGGGATATTGGGCTAACTAATTTTGACTCTTGACTTGAAGCGTTAAAAGTATTCGGCAAATACAAAAAATCTACTTGAATAAAAAATCCACGTCATCTGAACGTGAGGTATAAATCAAGCATTATGCGTCAAGCTAAACACCATTTACAAGAACGTGACATTCGGGGAATCGTGACAAATTCAGTTGTAATAAGAATCCTGCATATGACTTGGGGACAAGCGGTTCCTCTGCCGTGGTCCGGGTGTGCGAGATCCACGTCCGAGCATTCCTACTTCAGTCGTCCGGAAATCCCATCTACCCTAATGTAGCTTACTGTAGGAGAGCTTCGGTAAACCTAACCTGTCCCGCAAAACTTTCTTGGATAGGAAAGTTTAGTGGCATTCCTATGTCTATGATAGATAAAGTAGTTACATGGCACTATTCTGACCAGATTTTTGATCCAACGGAACATATATGAATCACCCCCCGTGGGGATGCCTTCTCATTTCAGTCGCTGGAACTCCAAACCCTCCCCCCCACATGATGTAGCGAGGCTTCGGTACCAAACCTTCCACAAAACTTTTTGGGACAGGTGTTTTAGTGAACCCTATGTCATTGTCAGGTATGGAGAGACATTGCCACTATTGACCACAGTTTCTTATCCAACGGACACATGTTATGATCACCCCGTGCTGGAGGCCTTTCTCACTTCAAGTCGCCACGGAACTTCCCTCTCCCCCTACCTGATGTAGAGAGATTCGGCACCATAACCTTTCCAGCAACTTTTTGGATAAATGTTTAGTGAAACCTTATGTCATTGTCATGTATGAGAGACATGCTCATATTCTGGACCACAGTTCTTTATCCAACGGACACATGTATGAATTCACCCCCGTGCTGGATGGCTTACCCCCCCCCCACGATTTTGGGGTCTGGGGACACATATCAAAGTCCCCCCATGATTTGTACTAAGGCCTATTGGCCCTCTTAACGATGGAGGATCCGGGGCCGTCGGTTCCCCTCGTCGAAAAAAAACATCAATGAGAAATGATCCGACTTACGTATACGTTACGATTACGTGGTAAATAATCTGTAACCTAATAGACCAGTTAAAATCCTACGTCACTTTTATTGGTGACTGACAATCCATGCCTGCCCATCGTTAGGGCCCGATAGTATAAAACTCTAACAGATACAATGCCAAGTGTTGTGTAACAGCAAGGCCGACCTAGTTGAAGATACCAGGCCCTAACGAGTTTACAAACATGCTGTTAAACTTTCTATAAATTTCCAAATTTTCCGCGCTACGCGTGGTAAAGATACGGACTTACAGACCTTATTCAGTAGCAGGGCCCTATTTTGGTTTGAAAAATGACGACAAGTTGTATGATCATCTCGACCAATTGTACCAACCTGCAACGGCCAGCACAGCTGCACCAAAACCTCAAAACTCCATCGAATTTATGGCGGGTCGTCTATAAAAAAAATCATTTCTTTTCTCCGAACTGGAATTTGACGGAAGCCCGTAAGGGGTCATGGAAAATATTTGTTTATCTCGTTTGAACGAGATACTATATCATTTGAACGAGTTACTCTCTCTTTTGAACGAGTTTTACTATCTCGTTTGTACGTATTACATCTCGTTTGTACGAACTACTATCTCGTTTTGAACGAGTTACTATCTCGTTTGTACGCGTTATTAACTAGTTTGTACGAGAAACTATACGTTTTGAACGAGTTTCTGTCTCGTTGTACGAGTTAATAACTCGTTTGTATGAGATAATATCACTCTTTTGTACGACATACTATCGCGTTTGGACGCTTATTATCGCGTTTGTTACGAGTTATTAAGTAGTTTGTATGAGATACTATCTCGTTTGTACGACCATACTATCTATTTGTACCGACATAATATTCGTTTGTACGAGTTATGAACGATACTATCTCGTTTGGAAGAGTTATATCTCGTTTGTACGAGTTATATCTCGTTTTTGAACCAGCATTATCTCGTTTGAACGAGATACTATCTCGTTGAACGAGATACTTTCTCGTTTGAACGAGTTACTATATCGTTTGCACGAGATACTATCTCATTTGGACGAGTTACTATCGTTTGAACGCGAACTATCTCGTTTGAACGAGATACTATCCCGTTGGAACGAGATACTATCTCGTTTCAACGAGTTACTATCTCGTTGTCCGAGTTATTATTAATAACTCGTTCAAACGAGATCGTAACTGGTTCAAACGAGATACTATGTCGTTCAAACGAGTTAAAACCTCGTACAAACAAGGATAGTTAACTCGTCAAAACGAGATAGTATGTCGTTCAAACGAGATAGGATCTCGTACAAACGAGTTAAAACTCGTACAAACGAGATAATAACTCGTACAAACGAGGACAGTAAAAATCGTTCAAACAAGATAGTATGTTGTTCAAACGAGATACTGACTCGTACAAACGAGATAGAAACTCGTAAAGCGATATAGTAACTCGTTCAAAACGAGATATTATCTCGTCCAACGAGTTAATAATCGTACAAACGCTGATAGTAACTTAGAAACGAGAACAGAACTCGTTCAAAACGAGATAGTATCTAGTACAAACGAGTTAATAACTCGTACAAACGCGATAATAAGTCGTCAAAACGAGATAGTATGTCCGTCAAAAGAAATAGTATCTCATACAAACTAGTTATTACCGTACAAAAACGGGACAGAAACTCTGTTTCAACAAACGAGATAGAATCTCGTACAAACGAGTTAATAACTCGTACAACGAGATAGTAAACAAACATCACGTTCAAAACCCGAATAGTAATGTCCGTAGCAAACGAGAATGTACTCGTACAAACTAGATAGTTAACTCGTTCAAACTAGATAGTAACGCGTTCAAACGAGATTAGTAATCTTCGTTCAAAAACGAGATAAAAAAAAATTTTTCCATGCCCACCTTACGGCTCCGTACAACTGAGTAGTAGGCCTCGTTTCTACAGTCTTTTAATTTTACAGCGCCTTCTACGAGTCACTAGCCCGGCACAAATTCTAGTTCGTTCCAAAAAATCTAGTTTCATTTCACTGAACTAACGAGTCTACTAATGATATTAGTAAAGATCCTAACATAACGAGTGTTGGTTCTCTGTGAACTTTCTTATTTCTAGTAAGATTGTAGTTGTTAATATTTTCTCGTGCCATACTTGTGGAATGTCAAACCGTTTGCTAAAATAGCCGTTAAATATACTCGGCAATTTGTTAATGGAATACTTGTACATAAATATACCATCTCTAATTTGTATATATTCTCCCCTATATTTAAGGCGTTATATCTGGTAAATCAGGGTGCAGTTTTTTGCTTCTGATAATGGTTATTTGATAATTGTCCTCACTGCCCATTTTGAAGCTTTTAATTTATTAATTTAATTTAGGTACGTTTTACAAGTGTTCCCCATCTTAAATTCCATAATTTATATAAGGCAAAACTAGAGTACAGTATAGAGAGTATAGTATACCTTCCGGTATAAAATGTTTTTATTTGTTTAAAACACCAAATGTTTTCTTTCTTGAAGATTGTTTTGGATAGATTATCAATAGGACATTTCCAAGTAAGGTTTTCATGCATTAATACAAACCGAGAAATTTTTGTATACTTTATCGTTCAGATATGCTTATCCAATGTTTACTCTATATTTCATTGTCGTTACCAGTAGATTCATTTCCGTAGTGAGTTTTTCAGTGAACCCAATACCATGTAATTTGTTTTTAACTGGCGTTTACTGATAATTTTATTGGCTTTGAACCAGTTTGCTTTTCTTCTCTTAAATTCTTTATTTAGAAACTCAATTTTGCCTGGCAATGTCTTTGTGTCGATACATCTTGTGGTGCGGCAGCAAACAAAAATGAAATCTAATACAATGAGAATGTTTCAAATATCATTATATAGAGTAGAAATTAGCAATGGGCCTAAATTTGAACCCGAGGTACACCACAATAATATTTCTTCTTTAGTTTCCATGACTGATAATACACATACTGTTTTCTATACTTTAAGTATTTTTAAACCACGTGGTAACAACTCTCCACGAACCCCATAATGTTCTAGTTTAATGTAGTAATATCTTATGATTAATGGTGTCAAATGCTTTGGGACAATTTCAAAAATATTCCAGTTGTGATTCGTTATTTTCTACTCTGCTTCAATGGTAATTTATCACCAGTTGAATATTGCCATGTAAATGTGGAGTGGTTTGCTCGGAGCCAAACGGTTTTTTTTTTTCATTTAGTATTTTATGTCTGTCTATAAAATTCATGGCACCTATTAAAGACTAATCCTTCAAGTATTTTGGAAAAACACGGTAAAAAACTGACACAGGGCGGTAATTGGAAACATTTCGTCGCATCATCTTTTTTATAAATTGGTGTAACCTTCGCGCAACTTTAAGTTTTTCTTGGACTACACCAACCTTTTGATATCAATAAGTTGAATATTGTGGTAAGTGGGCGTACTATTTCATTGGCGGCTTTTTTATGATACGATTCCATGTCATCAATGCCCTGCACTTTTGTTTTTGATTAAAACTTGGCATTATTTAATTGCTTCTCTCTTTCGAACTATTGGTTCATATATAATACTAGCTTCAACGTTAAAAATTTCCGTAAATTAAGAAAACAGATTTTTCCGTAATGTTACGGAAAATCTGTTTTAGAAACAAATAAAAATAAAAACAAAAACATAAAAATAGCTAAAAATGTTATTTACGGAAATATTTCAAAAATTTTTCTGGCAGCAATATTTGCCTCGGACTTTGTTTTTTTTTGGTTTTCTCGTAATATTTTTCAATTACGGAAAAATTCTGGTTACAATCATATTTTTTTTTTCCATAATATCTGACAAATTTCTTCTGTAAAATTACTGTCAAAGTCCGTTAATTGACGAATTTTCTTAAATTTACCCTAAAAATGACTGAACTACTGCTGCTCTGCAAATTGTCCGTAAATTTACGGACATTTTTTTTTTAACAGTGTTTGATACCGGATTATTAATGTACTCACATAGTTATTATAGTTGTTTATGGTATTTTTTTGAGTCACGGTTTTGAACCAACATCTACAAAAAAGTTTGATATTTCCTGAGGGTTGGTAATAACATTGCCATAATGTAATCACTTTTAATTGTCTCTGAGTGAATGTTTCTGTCCACGTCCAATTTTTATGGTTAATATTACCCGTGTATAGCCCGCATGTTTTCTTGGCAGCTTCCAATTTGTTAACATAATATTTACTCTTGATTTCCTTATTAAGTGTGTAATTTGTATTTTCTGTAAGTTTTACATTTTGAGTCGGGGTCATCATAAAACTCAGTAAACTTTTTCATACAAAACGTGGTTAAAATCACCATCACATATTATTGTTCAAGAATTTCGTTCCACTTGACATATGATATTGTCTCTTTGTTGTTTTGTGATATTTCCACTATTAAGAATTCTTTCATATTTGTATTTTTTCTCTTTTAAAGATTGGTTCTTTGAAATTGTATCCATTGCTCAAGATCGTTGGAGATGTCGTCGCTATCAGTAATTAAAAATAGCAGATTCAACAGATTCACTCATTATTAGTTAATATATTGTCTATAATTGTCGCAGTGGTCTGTTATTCTGGTTGGTTTATAAATGGTATTTATCAAGATTTGGGAATATATAAAGTCAAGATATTCAGGGTTGCTCTATCACTATCATCTTTAAAAAGATCAATGTTAAAGTCTCCCATTACATAATACACCTTTTTTTCTGCAGTATAATCTTAATAATGGATCATGTCTGCGGGTAAATCGTCTATAGCATGTATGAGTTTCTGTCATACTACGCGCCACAACTGTAACATTCTTTTGGTTGTTGTGTCAATTTCAATGAAAACCGAATTCGAATTAGAGTGGCACAACATAGATCATTTCTTAACTTATATTTGACATTTTTTGATATTAAATACATACAAAACACCAAAACCTTTAAACGGGCAATTCTGTTCAATATATTCTAAATTATATCCGGGAAGATTGTAATATTCATGGGGTTTATCATTCAAATGCGTTTCAGTTAGTCCTATTATTGTGAATTATGAGATTAAACTTTTAATACAGGCTTTAAGTTTTTCACAGTTCTTAGATATACTTCTTATATATACATCCCTACTAGTAACTCCACCACCGTGAGTAAGTAAACTTGAACGAAACTGTTCTGAAGTATGTAAGAACTTTTAGGATTTTATTTGGTCATCATCTAATTCTTTTGAGGTACTTTTCAATCTTAGTGGATTAAAGGCCATGTCGTCACATTTTCTTAAGTTCAATATTTAATTCATACAAGAGTTTCGTCATGATCACTTATCGAATCATTAACACAGTTTGGGGCTTATTGGCTGTGATACATTGCTACACATCCATTCACTGGAGGTAACATTTTTAGTAATCTTTTGAACTTGTTTTAATACACTTTTTAGACATATCTTTTGCATGGTTTACAAAATATATTCCTATGTCATTGTTTTTATTGTTTTAGTGCATTGAAACACAAACCTCTTGTTAGAACAGACATAGAAATATATATACAAGAAATAAAATAGATCTTATTTTACAACACAATATAAAAATAAGCCTAAAATATGCAATTCGACTGTGGATAGCACGAAAGCCATGACTAGGCCAGGCAACACCCTGTGTGTATATGTATAATTGTCAGCTCGGCTAAAATCTACTAGTGATTATATGGATTATAATCTTATTCCTAATGAAGCTTGGACCTCGGGATGAAATAACCAAAGGCAATACACCTAAGAAAGACAATTTTTGTGTTAAAAATGTTTTTCTTGGTGAAGTATTCTACTATCCAGTTTGCATAATGCCGGATTTTCCAAGTTGCTGACAATCTATTGAAAAAACCGTACAAGATATTTTGTGTTGTCAAACCAAATATATATTAATCTGTGTCAGGATTGCATGAAAACAATTCCCACAAAACTGACAGATGAAAAGTAAGAATGGAAGCTTTTCATACGCATCATTTTCCAGATGACCAACCATATTGAAAGGCAGATCGTCTTGACCCTCTTACTATGCAGCCCTGGCTTATGATTTTGGTGGTGTCCAAAGTGTATTTTTTCTCTCTGGTCAAGGATTTCAACAAACTGTTTCCAAAACTGTCACCAATGTGTTCCGGAGTCTTTTTTGATAAAGGCCTTTAATTACCGTAATAGAAACTTTTGTTTGTTTCAGATTGAAAGAATAAAGATGGTCCGCGAATTTAACACTTTAAGTGACCAAGGTCCTGTGTACATTCGTTAGTAGTGAAGGGTGGAGGGTTCGCTCATTGAAAGAATCTTAAGCGCAGTTAGGTGGTTTTGCTTAAGAAGGAGTTACCATGGATTTTCTGTTGTATTATTATATATTTTTGTTTAATAAACACTTTTTTATCATTTGAAACAATGCATTGAACACAACACTCTTATTTCAAATATTTGGCTATCTGGAAAAACAGCGACATATGCACAATTACCACCATCCACTTCCAGCTCCCTTATTCATCTGACAGTTTTTGGAATAGTTTGGTTGAATTCCTTTGACCGGAAAACACTTATTTTGACATACCAATGCTATATAATAAGAGGGCTAGTAGGTTTTTTCTTCAATGAGATGTCGGCCATTTTGAAAATACGGTGTATGGAATCGCTGAAACTGACATTTTTAAAATTGTTTATGAACTAGGGTTTGGCATACCTTTCAACAGCAAATGCGTTTAACCTTCAGATTTTGCTATCGAGTACTTTCATTTAACGACACAACCCAATGCTCGCTTAAATTTAGCCATGATTGCAATGGGTTTATTATTCCCGGCCCTGGTTTGCTCTAAATCTAAGGCGCTTTATCCAGCTTATGCTGCGCCTAATTTCCCTAACTCAGTATGGTTGGCAACCCTGTTTTTCCCAAATTTTCTTACACAGGTTCAAATACTTGAATAAACCGAATAATACCCCGAGTCCAAAGGTCAACGATAGATTATGAGAGGGTAAAGTGCAGGGAACAGATCCAGCCACTCTCTTTGGCCTTCATAGGTCTGACCAAGGCCTTCGAGCAGTATTCGAAAACAGAGACAGTCCTACTTAGGACGTCCCTGACTTCTCAGCATAGTAAGATATTTCATTGATGGTATGATGAGGGGCTGTACATTCGATGATGAACCTGTCTGATTAGTTTTGGAGTCAGAGCCGTGTAAAGCAAGGTTGCGTATTAGCTCCCACTCTCTTCAGCATCTTTGCCTTGCTTTTAAGACATGCCTTCCAGTCATCAACAGATGGTGTATCGTCACTCTCGATTTGATGCCGCCTCTTAAGTTTTTCAAACCCTACTGTGACGCTTGGATCTCACATCTTGGTGTAAAACTTTTAAGCACTTAATAAAAGTCCCCAATGTATCCATTTCAGTCCTTTAAAAGAATTTTTGATTTTGCTGGAAATGTGCTGATCAGTGAGCTTATCGTAAAACAATAGTCACCAATCAGCTTTTTAAACTGCCACAAAACAGTGCACTGCATTTAAAAAACCCACAAATTGTTAGATTGGGGTGCCTTTACAAGAGGGGTCCCTATCACTTTCTCTATTGGGGCTTTTGGAGGATGACAACACTCAAATGAATACTATTTTAATGTAATAGATAAAGGATGAGAAGCACACCGTTATGAAAAATAATGGTGTTTGGTAAGGTCTGGTGAGCCTGTTAGACTCCGACTAGCAGCGAGCCTTTAGGCGAGCCGCTAGGTCGGAGTCTAACAGGCAAGCCAGACCTTATCAAAACTCCATTATTTTTTAATAACGGCGTGTTTTTAATTCTTTATCTTACATATACGTCGAGACAAGAACTAAAATCGTTTTTATATAATTATTCAGTAAAATTGAGAATATATTTTGTTGTTTTTTAGATATCTTGAAGTAGCATTATGTTTTTTCTTAAATTAAAAACACCAATTGTGCTGTTATGTTCACTTGTGCAGGAGTCTAACACCAAGGTCTAGTCGATAATAGGTTTACTCTTCTGGAGAGATAATCTTATTGTCTGGGAAAGCCTTATCTGATTTAGAAATGGTCCCATCTGTTGAGAAGATTATCCTATTGACTGGTTAATCCGTGTCTAATGGTTATTTAGTAGGCAGGTTTTGATATTAATTAGGTACAGTTCAAATAGGTAGACGTTTCATATAGAAGTCCCATTGATGCAAATGAGTTATGACAAGTGATTCCGTTCTATGCGCTGTATGATGTTGTGCAGTAGTGCTTGACGGAATGAATGGCAATACCTCATTTGCATCAATGGGACTTCTATATGAAACGTCTACCTTCAAATAACCCTTTCACACGTATATCTAACCCTGGATTCTGACACCGCGTATTTAAGATCTTGATACAGAGTTATCCGCGGTGCACTACCGATTTTTCCTGCAGGTTTGTGCTCAAAAGTTTTAGCTAAGAAGATAACCTATCTGAGGCAATCCTTAACTAGGCTATGTCTTACAGCTATGACTAGCACTCGATTGCAATTATATAAAGAAAACAGGCAGAAATCCCATTTTCTTTTTATACGCTTTTCCCTCAATTATGTTTTTAAATCCCGTATTCAGTCATCTAGCGTTACGGGTATTAATTCAATTGTTAATTTCAAGTAAAAGCAAAATGTTAAAATTGTATTTTGAATCGAATATAAAAGATTTCCATGACTTTCATGTCAATCACCATGTTAGCCGATTCGTAGTCGAAATATTAGCCAACAAGCAGATGGTAATCCAACAATCATAATGAGCTTTTGTATTAAGTCACCAGTTCTTTCATCGTTGTTTATTTCAACAGTAAAAGAGCAAAATGTTTCGATTATCCTTTTAAAATAGTGAAGAAGAAATTTGCATGACTTACATTCACTACCTTGGCTGAATCGTAATCGACAGATAAGCTAACAAGTAGATGGTATTGATGTTCACAATAAGCTTTCATATTGAGTTATCAGTTCTTTCATTATTGTTTATTTCTTTCATTTGTACCACCTGAGGCTGAGGTGTTTTTAGAATTTTCCTTTGTTCAATTGTCCTATATTGTTTAACTATGAATATTCATCAGACCGTTATTTTTCTCCGGAAGTGTCCAGAGACCACTTTCGGAAAAAATTAACGGTCTGATGAATATTCATAGGTTTAAATAACGGTCTCTGACCGCTTTCGTAACTATAATGGATAGTTGAACAAAAGAAGCACAATTGATAATGATGAAAAGAAATAGGGCTAGACGTATACATCAGGATAATTGCTCTTCACACAGAATCCCCCTGAATGACCTCTGACTGCAGGGTGCCATAATTAGTAATGGTAACCAGAAACCTCTCCCACCATGCCAAATTTCAGAATGACACATCAAAGTTTGGTGAAACACAGAGCTGGACAGACAGACACACATTTCTAATTGTTTTAGTAGCTATACTGTACATTGTTATCTTTGTACTACATTCAGCCTTAGAGTGATGCCCTGTAAATAACAAATTATCACATTCATTACAAAAATGCACTGCATGTCGGACTTAACTGTAATTAAGCTTGTATTTGTATGATTTAAGTTGAAAGGATATTTAGACATAAATAAATACATCTTTTATCCAGTCATTTTATAATATTTGAAAACCATCCTGAAGTATCAGTTTTGTACAAGCAAAACCAGTAAAATATCTACCTTGGTGCTAGTCTAGTACAATGGCATCACAGTCTCAATCAACCTTCCACCAGGCATGCTTTTGGCAGAGATTTTGAAAATACACTGGTAGTGTGCTCCCCAAAGATGTAACATAATCTGGATTGCCAGCCCTTTCTTGTGCAGTGTACCATGAAGGGCATTGAAATGTTGGCTTTTGTGCACATTACATTTGGGTGTTTTGTTCTAGCCCAAATAGGTGGTTTGTGTGCTTTGAGGTGCATTCATACACTCTGCGTATTTAGGCATATACAGCAGCAAATCAGTGAAGCCGTTAACAAAATATGCGAATGTAGTGCGAGTGGACTGAAAATGTATAATTGCACTCCGCGTACTGCGTAATGTGCTTTCCAACGAGAACGCGTCAGGCAGGACTGATTTATTTTCTCAGTGGGTAATTTGTTTTTAATCTCTATGATAAATTATAGTTTTAAAACTACTGTTTATTCCTAATGAAGGTAAACATTCTTTTGTTTCTGTCATTAGGTTAATAACTGCGCATTTACTTTTGCTCGAAAAATGGGACAAATCAATGCACTTGCACTGAATTTTGATGCTTACAGTGCGCGTGCATTGATTTGTCCCATTTACCTCGCAAAGAAGTAAATGCGCAGTTATTAACCTATAAATGATTACGCAAGCATGCTAATAGGTGACTTGGAACCGAGTCTGTTAAGTATCATGGTTAATGTGCAACCGTGGCAAAGAAAATCGTCTAGGACTTTCCTATAATGATCTAGAGTAAGCGAGTGGAATAACCTGTGACTGCTTTTTTCAATTTGGAAGGACCCAAAACAGACAATAGGGTGTTGGCATTTCAATTTGCACATTGCCCACTGAGATCTGTCTATAGGGTTGCATAATCATTAAACCCCATTGGTGCTGCCTTTGCTAATGAATGATTAGGAAGCATTTGCTGGGTGTAAGGTTAATTAAGCCCGATGTCATCATCTGATCATACTGAACTAGGGCTATAGTAGATTTTTTTTACCCGGAAATTGCATTAAACTGACCTATTGGACAAATAACATATATTAGAAAATGAATACATGAGATGTGTATTTGATTATTTCTAAATAGTGTTTTCTACAAACGATTTGCTTTTACCAGTTTTTGATATTTCAATTCAGTATATCAAATCATCAGGCCTCTCAATATAATATCCCTGAGATTAATTGGTATTTTGGCAAGATCGACATCACCCTATTTCATCATGGTTTAGTACAGGTACACAATACATGCAGAATTTCTGTGAAATTGATATAAAATGTGAGGTATTATTTGTCACATACAATGCAGATCAAAATATATGTTGCCAGTGATACATGCACATTTGAATATTTTGGTTAGACCACATACCACCTAAGACATTATTTAGGGGTCATGTAATAAATGTCTGTCCAAAGGGTAAAGTCAATCTGAGGAGAGCAAGAATTGTTTGGCCCATCAAAAGTGGATGAAGGATTTTTGGCACACAGTTTTTTTGGAATATATGAACTGGCTTGGGAAAATATATCAACTCTATGGTAAAGACACTATCAGTGATTTGCTAACTCAGCAAATCGAAAAATCATCAAAAATCAGTATTTTGCATGTATGTAAGAAGTACAGTTATCCTACCATACCCTGCAAATGATAAGACAGAGACAACCTAATAAGACAGAATCAGAGTATTTTGGTCATTACTGTCCGACGGACACTTACTACAACACGGTAATCGACTGGAGAATCGTATCTATCTTGGAACACCTGACTGGCCGTTTTCCTTTCTCCTTTTCTGTCATATGCTACAGCTGAAAAGGGTAATTTATGAGGATTCCACAGACTTATATCCTTGCACTTTAAGCTATTCCTTCCTAGCAAATGTCAAATATTTAGTTCAAATCCCTGCCTGTGTCTTTAACACACACCATTCTAACTTGCTACATCACATACCTATATCCAATCTAATCCGGGTTTGTAACTTTCTACATGTCAAGATTTATGGGGGAGGAGGTGGGCATTTTGGCACATCAAAATGAGGAGCACTTTTGGGCATGTCATTTGGACAATAGGCCAGACAATTATTACACAGTTCCTTATCCTCCACCAAGCAAAAACACCACATAAAATAGTTCACATGGACTTAACGGACTGACTTTGCAAGCAGAGTATTTTTTTTCAGAAAACACCCAATTAGATTTGTGTGTTTGTTTTTTTTAATTGATCAAATGCACACAAAAGGCACATTTTTGGGGGGGGGGGTGGTTTACCCACCCAATGTGTTATCAAGTTGAGCATAACATGGACCCAGCACAACAAAGAAAAGCAAAGACATGCGCTAATTGGTCGAAACCACAAACTTCCATGTTTTCACTCAAATTGGCAGGGATAATTACTGGAAACAAACATTTTTGTTTGTTTGGCCTTGTAGCATTAAGATCTCAAGATATCCTCTTCATAATTCAAGTACTCCATCAGTCAGTATTGCCGTTTTAAGTCGATGAAGGCCACAAATCATTTACCTGATATTTATTCTTCATTAAAAACATTACATTTTAATTTACCCAAGCTGACATGCAGTACATTTCAAAATGGAGCAAGAGTTCCATGTGTACCCTTCTTTTTTATTTTTGGCTTTAGGGTTAGGGTATATGTTAGTGTTAGACCATAATTAAAAAGAATTTGTTTCCTGTCAAAAATCAAAGAGGGGTACATATGGAACACTTTCCCAAAATGGATATTATTAGATATTTGGTGAGTTGGGGTCGGATATGGAATATATCTAGTCAAGGAACCATGTATAGGGTTTCCGAGACTAGATACATTCTATATCCGATCCCAACTCACCTAATGACGAATTTATCATACCCAGTGACACAAGTATAATTCTATTCTTACGTTTTAGTTCCAAATCAACGGCAGAAAGTGCAGTAGACCGGCGTTTTGTGCCGGGCCAGGCTAAGCTAGCCATATGCAATGCGTAACGCCGCCATTATGTGTTTACTTGACAACAGATATTGCGCATGCGCATTTCTTATTGACCAGATACTTTTTTTTAGCTTTTATACCGTTGCAGGTGTCTTCCCTGAAATATTTTTATGTGCCATTACATCGCATGTCATATCATCTTTACAATGTATAATTCATGTTATAAGTACACGTATTACAATCAATAATTGCTAGATGTAGATTCCTTCCAAATGTGGAGAACCAGGGTAGAGTGCTTTTGAGTTTGTCAGTATATTATTTTTTTACATCTTTTACATCTTGCTATGATAAAATGATCTGAATTTAGCCTTTTTGGCTTCCACCATGTTGGTCAAGTTACAGAGTAAACCACAGAGTTATTATAATAAACTATAGTATACTATAATACCTCTATAACTGTGACCAAAGGAAATTGGTTGAATGGCAGAAAAGGTGAAAGCTTGAGGAGGTTGGGATTCAACGTGCATATAGTCATATACTCTATTCAGTTTCGAGTTAAACAGCTCATTGGATTTTTTAAAGTTAGGCAGCCCTGAAACACACTTACTCTTGTGAATCAAAGCATTACATACACACAAATAATGACACAATCAAAATGCTAGTGAGTATATAAAGATTCATTATGACATCAATGCCAACTCTAGAGCAAACTGAGTAAATAAAGTATAGGGAGGTAGTGACTGCAATAAGTATTGGAATTTGAGCTTCACTTCCAGCATGTCTGGTAAATTCATTGTGATTTGTTCATTTCTGAAAAGCAATGCACAGACTCCTCCAACCAAGTCTCAATAACTTATTTTGAGAAATGAGAGGGCACTATCACCCTTCTGGTCTTGTGTGCTCTAATGTGCATTAACACGCTGTGGCATTAACCGGCTCAATCCTCAGACACAGTTCAAGTGTAACTGGAAAATAAACCACCTAAAACAAGATTTATGGTACCCAGAATACACAGGTCAGTTCATGTCAACTATATACATGTAAGGCATACTGAACAAAGTCTTTGGTGGATGAGCATATTCTAGCTTACAGCCAATCAACAAAGGCAAAACTACAAAAAAGAATCTGAGAATGTTTTACATCATGTAATATGAGCAAGAATCATATTGTTGGGTTAATGCAAGAAAGTCACAAGAATGCATGGCTACCTTTTGTCAATTACCTTTTTTGATACAAGTAGTCTACTTGATCAGGCCTTTTATCTATAGCCCCATCTACAAAAAGAGGGCTACCTTGTATTACACTGTTAATAACTCATAACTGCTTACAACAGGGAAAAAAGGTCTTGGATCTGACCTTATGACCTTGCCACAGATTTACACAGGTATTCATCCAAAATCAGGACTAATGCGGAATTAAGTGAAAAGCTGGGGGGGTCCAATTCCACCTGAAACTTTGATTAATAGTATTGTATATTGATCACGTGTTGACAAGTGACTGAATAAGGGCCAGCCAGGTAGTGGCAAGTGTATGTGTACAGTCACAAGGCATTAACCAGTAATGAGAAACATCCTAGTCATCTCATGGGTGCGTAGTTCACATTCTGATCAAAAAACAACAAGACCTTTGGCAGCAGGATGGAGAGGTTTTGTCCAGAGTTGGAGCCTCGGAGAGAAATCAAGAGACAGGTTTTAAAGGAGGTCTGTGAAATAAACTACCCTTTTAATAGAAAATTAACCATGCCAAGTCTTTGGTAAGTGGGTCCTGAAATGGTTCCTTGGGGAACACATTCACCTACAAGCAGCCACTTCAAAAGCCACTGACTCATGAAATAATAAAAATTGGCAGTGCTTTCTGCATTCTTAATGTATACCCTGTTAAAACAGCTTTTGCAGTTTGTAACCTTCTTGCAACTTGGGTACCACTTGCGTACCATGAAACCTGCATAGGTGCTTCTCTGTTCAATGGAATAAAGCATAGTCTCTATATTATGTAAGATCTTACTTTAAGTCATTAAACACCTACACTATACCTAAAATCCTCACCAAAAGTCTTGGAACACTTAAAAGTGCATTAAACTAAAGTGTGAATACTTTGCCCACTCTCCCCGACAATGTTGTTCAGATGTCAGTATGTCAGCATGTTTAGAATGTGTTCCAACATTGTCCAATGATGGGGAAAGGGTAAAACTAGTGCTCCATGTCCCTGCTTTCTTCAGTCATCTTGCTGCACAAATTCTCATCCATACAGTGGCAGATTTAAAGAGTCAGCAGTGTCAGCAGCTGCTGACAGGGCCCCCTAAAATATTGCTCTCAGGGTCCGCTCAGACAATCCCTAGTCACACTAAAGTGCCTCATTGCATCGCTTTGTGATGTTAAATGTCCAAGGATTTAAGAGTTAGTGTCAGCAGCTGCTGACAGGGACCCCTAAAATACTGCTCTCAGGGCACCCTCAGACAACCCCTAGTCGCACTGAAGTGTGACAATGCATCGCTTTGTGATGCTAAAGGGCCCCCACCTTAAGCTGCTGACAGGGTCCTTTTCCTCAAATCCGCCGCTGCACCCATAGTTAAAGTGTCATTCTGATTGAATCAAGAAAGCACAAAGCATTCCAAGTTCTTTTGGTGATGATTGTAGAGAGTATATGAATACCTAAAATAGTCAAATACACTACAGTTGTGTACCGTTTCCAGAAATTGATTAATTTCTTTGTTTTTTCATCAAAATTATGTTGATGAGTATGAACTCTTTTTAACATTGAGCATTTTTTAAATGCTTACAAAATATTTATGTACCTGCAGAGTCAGAATCTAAAGTGTTAGTCATCTTTTTTCTTAGACTGAATAGTGTCTGACACACCATCATGTATTTGTTTTAAAAATAGACTATTTTTGTGTACATGAAATTTGCAATATGATTACAAGTTGAACTTTGTTGCGAGATATCTATCAGATGTGGTGTTTGTTTTTCATTCATCATGGTATGACATTTTCAACATATTTACAATAATATGGGGAGAATTTCAACTAACTGGAGAACAATATACACAGACTAAAATGAACTTTTAACAGAAATACAATATGACACGTATTACACCAGGCTTTATCTTAGATACATAGTTATATACAAAGCCTTACAATAAAGTTATATGAGAGCAATTTGAATAAATGAGATGTACGTTGACTAATGTCACATTGATTTAATAGGCACAATTACGCATATTGGTCAGAATGTGTCGAATTCTGAAGCCTACCTTGGAATGGCTATTGACATAGAATGTATTTTTTTCAGATGCAAAATTTGTTCCCTTTTTTTCAGCAGTTTGGGCTGACTGCTAGATCTGCCAATGCTATAACTGGCCGTGTATTACGCGCTCCAGATATTTTATCCCACAATCAGTGGTGTACCGACCAGAGGGGCAGAGAGGCAAGCAGCCACCTATGCCTTGAAAAAGTAGAACCATATGGACCAAAATATGTTATTTTCATCCCCCTTGTTTGGGGAATTTTGTTAAAAATAAAGTTGTTAATGTAGCAGGGTGTGGACGTCCGAGCATTAAGCAAAATATACTCAGCAATAAAGTGTGAAAGTAGAACATCCATGCTGGATGATTGGTGATTGTACAGGGGGCCAAATTTTTAAATGCTTCAATCTTGAAAAAATTGGTGTCAAATTGTTGGTATGAGCATGAGCAATCTGGAAATGGCCCATTCCAAGTCAACATTCGAGATGTGCACCGCAGCACGTCGTGGATTTTTTTCGCTTTAAGTGTGGTGGTAGACATTAATGAGATATGAAAATCCTGAAATTTTAAGCTTCATACCGCCTTTCGTTTTCCCGCAGGAGCATTCAGAAATTTAGGGGAGTCACCATCAAAAATACTGTGCGATGCAAAATACAATTTTGAGAGGGCCATAAACTTGTAATGGAACCCTCCCCAACTTTGAAAATCACTATCTGGGGAATTTCTTTGGTGTAGAATTCAAATCTGGCATCAAAAATTTGATAGGTCCTTTACTTTCAAAGTTATTTGGGTGTAAAAATGCAATATCTTTCATCTGGGACAAAGTTTGGGGGGGTCAGAACTCCGTAAGTAACAATATTTTTAATGTCAATTTTCTTGTTAATCTGAGTCACACTACAGGACTTCCTACCAGTACAATAATAAGCACATTAGGTAAGTAATTATAGTGAGTTACAGCCTATTGAAAAATCCTAATTTTGCATTTTGACATATATTGGCCCCCCCTAAAAATCACTGTTGACCTACAACATCACCCCTCTATTTCAGATATGTTGAAGATACATCATCAAAGAACTATTCTTGAAAGAACCAGCTTGGTGTTTTGATGTCTTCATTGTTTTCAGCACAAGACACTTTTGCTGATATCCCCATAGAATGTATATGGTGATATACACTGTGCATGTACAATGACCTCTGGGTCACATATACCTTTGTGTGGTAACTTTGAGTGTGTATTTTGTTGTGAAAAAATAAAGACACCAAGCTAGTTCTTTCAAGGAAAGTTGTTTAATGATATATCTTCAACATATCTGAAGTTGAGGGGTGGTGTCGAATGTCAACATTGGTTTTCAGGGGGGTCAAAATGTGTCAAAAAAGTACAATTGCCATTTTCAAGGGGCTGTACCTCACTTATTACTTTTCTAATGTGTTCATAATTGTATTTGTTTAAAGTTCTACTATATAACTCTGATTGACCAACAGATGGACAATAAAAATTTTCTTAATTTTGGAATTATGACCCCCCAGACTTGGCCCCGAATGAACAAAGGCGCATATTTAGGCCTCATTAACTCTAAAAGTAAACACGCTATGAACTTCCTGATGCCAGATTTGAATTCTACACCAACTATTACCCATAGATAGTGATTTTCAAAGTCGTGGAAGGCTCCATTACTAATTGGTGACCCTCTCAACAAAGTCTTTCACATTGGGTGGCACTTTTGAGGGTGACCCCCTAAATTTCCAATTGCTCTAGCGGGAAAACGAAATGGACTATGACGCTCAAAAATTCAGGATTTTCATATCTCATCAATGTCTACCACCACACTTAAAGCGAAAAAAATCCACGACGTGCTGCGGTGCACATCTCGAATGTTGACATGGAATGGGACAAATGTAGAGTTTCCACAATTTAGGATTTCCCTTTTGGTATATTTTTAGGAAAGAGACGAGTAGTCCCCAATTCCCATACAAAACAATGCAAAATTGACAAGAGGGTAACTTTACACTGAATTTTACCACCTAACTAAACATCCTAGATATTGCAAACTATATTTTTCTGGATTGCTCATGCTCATACCATCTCTACAAAATTTATAAAGTCTAAAAAAATATAAAACATATGGTTGCTGAATTCCACTGTGATGCTAATTTCACTATTACCAAATATGGCAGTTAGCCCAAGCTGTTGAGGTACAAAGGGAAGCACCTACAATCCAGGAAAAAGTTGTTGGAACACAAATCACTCTGTGTCAAGATATGTATCTATTTTACAGTGTAGTTGTTTTTGACTGATGCCATGTTTTAAATGAAGGCGGGAACTTGTCCCTCAAACCTATCCGTCCCCACCCCCTGTCAATCAATGTTGGGAGAAGTGACAAAGATTTTGAGTACATGAGGTAGCTCAACATTGAAAAGGGGAGAGGGGGAACATTTTTTTTCAAATTCAAAGAGGTGTGCATTATGGTCCAACAATTTTTCCCAGATTGTAGCTATTCTGCACTCAGCTCCACCCAATGAACAACTAACAAAATTAATAAAAATCTTAAAGATTAATAACTTGATGTGTTTTCATAATAAGAAACATTCTTTATAGAGTTGAATTTATCAAAATGGCCTCTGAATCTGGCAGAAGACTGCAATATCAAAACCTCTTGTTTGTTATGTAACAGGGGTGCCCAAGCCTGGAAAAAGTATGGGAACTGGGAACCTGGTTCCCGGGAAATTTTCCTATTTGGAGGGAATTTTTTGTCATGTAAATAAAGAAATACTTAAGAATTGAAGGGAAATTTTGATTGTGTTCCCAGGAAATTTGGCATTTTTTCCAGCCCTGGAGGTGCCTCACTTACTCAGGTTGCATCATACATACTGTAGTATTTTGCAAGTTGACACAACATTTTCTAATAATATGGCACATTGTTACAGCAGCAGAAGCAGACTTATTCTTAAAAATCTAAAGCACCTCCTATGTATATTTACAAGAGAAATCAAATACACCAATTAAAAATACATGTGTACACTTAACTGTACAATATCATATTCACATTGAAGTGATTCAAAGCAATTCACATTTACTGCAATGGGCATATATGAAGACCCCCGGTCCCTCAACTCAACATAAAAAGTGGTAACCATGAGAGTTCTTCATTTTTCCAAAACCCCCCTTTTCAATGATTTTTCAATGATTTTTCATTGATTTAACCCCTTTTTTTTGCAAAATCGATGACAAAATCAGGGTTAAAAATACCCCCTATTTCAAGGTTTTCAATGACAAGATTTTCAGACCCCTTTTCAATGACTCTTATAATTTAACATATTAAGAACAAAACATACAAGTATCAACATTACTTCGTGTCTGCTGTACTCCCAGATGATCCTGCCTTTAATTGAGATTAATTACAATACCTGTATACTGATTTTAAATGAAAATGCAACAAAAATAAACAGATGTTCCTGTGAAAGTATTGAAGTCGACCACGACCCATTCTGTGAAATACCCCTTTTTTTTTAAATTCACGCGAGACGATGCTCAGACTACCCCCTTTTTTCGCGCTCCCCCTGATGTCAGTAAAAATATCCCCCTTTTTTTCTGGCGAAATTTAAACTCTCATGGTTACTATTTTTTATTTGAGTTGAAAGGTACCGGTGAAGAACGCATGATTTCTGGAATAGCATTGGGCAATAGGCATTCAAGACCACACTTTCTGGAATAAGTGCTGGCAATAGCATTCAGACCACACTTTCCTTCTTTCTTGGATTACCGGCTGGCTTTTGAGCATGCAAGACTGCACTGTCTGAAATGAGTTCTAGGCAATAGGTATGAAAAGATGCACTTTTCTGGAAATCGCTGGGTAATAGCATGCAAGACCGCTTTTCGGAATGAGTGCAGGGCATTGAGCATGTAAGACTGCACTGTCTGGAATGAGTGCTATTAAAGACATTGAATATTCTGCATGAGTGCTGGGTCATAATTGAGGACCACTTTCTGGCATGAGTGCTGGGCAAAAGGCATGCACGACTGCTCTTTCTGGAATGATGCTGGCGTAAGACTGCACTGTCTGGAATGAGTGCTAGTCAAAGACATTGTATGGCTGGAATGAGTGCTGGGCAATAATTGGGGAGGACACTTTCTGGCATGAGTGCTGGGCAAAAGGCATGCACGACTGCTCTTTCTCCTGATGATGCTGGGCATGTGACTGCACTGTCGGAATATGCTAGGTACAAGACATTGAAGATCTGGAATGAGTGCTGGGTCAATAATGATGAACCTTTCTGGCATGAGTGCTGGGCAAAAGGCATGCACGACTGCTCTTTCTGAAGATTGCTGGGCATGGTAAGACGGGCCTGTCGGGAATGAGTGCTAGGTAAAAGACATTGAAGATCTGGAATGAGTTGCTTGGCACTAATTGAGGAACCTTTCTGGCATGGAGTGCTTGGCAAAAGGCAATGCACGACTGCTCTTTCTGGAATGATTGCTGTTCATGTAAGACTTCACGTCTGGAATGAGTGCTAGGTAAGACAGGTGAAGATCTGGAATGAGTGAACTGGGTCACTCATTGAGGACACTTTCTGGCATGCTGCTGGGCAAAAGCATGCCCGACTGCTCTTTCTGAATGAATTGCTGGGCAAGTAAGACTGTCACTGTCACTGTGAAATGAAGTGCTAGTAGGTAAAAGACATTGAAGATCTGGAATGAGTCTGGGCCAATATTGAGGACACTTTCTGGCATGAGTGCTGGGCAAAAGGCATGCACGACTGCTCTTTCTGGAATGATTGCTGGGCATTGAATCATGCAAGACCACACTGTCTGTGAGTGCTAGGCAATAGGCATGCAAGACTGCACTTTTCGGGAATGATTGCTGGGCAGTGATCATACAATACCACAGTCTGAAATGAGTGCTGGAAAAGGCATTGAAACCACACTTTCTGGAATGAGTGCTAGGCAGTGAGCATGCAAGACTGATTTTAATACTGAATGAGTGGTGGACAAAAGGCATTGATGACCCACTTTTGTTTTTGTTGGAAAAGACTGGGATTAAGTATACAAGACCACACTGCCTGGAATGAGTGCCGGACAATAGTCACGCAAGACAAACTTTCTGGAATGACTCTGTCTGTGCAGTTTGGTTTAACCCTCGTCTTACCAGTGTGGGAGGGGAGGGGAGGGGGGGTTATCACCACACACACCCCAGTGAACTTCTGCCTACCGGTGCACTAAAATTCCCAAAAACTTTTGTAAAAAGTCTTTAGGTATCGTTCTCTCATCTTTCCGGTCATTTATTTAGATTAGCGAAAAAAAATTGAAGGTGCACCTTCACCGGGGTCTGGTATTGCCGTCACAGTCGAAGGGTAGGGGGGGGGGTTTTGCCCACCCAAGCTTTTTACGTAGGTGGCATTTTTGAAAATATTAATGCACAGTATGGCTCTAAGCCTATGGATATGTAAAATTCGCCAATTGCCCTCATTAGAGCTGAAAACCGCATGAAAATCTGATTTTTTTCGGATATTCCTAGATTTTTTAGCGCAAAATTTTTTGATTTTCCGCCTACTTTCTGTGGAAAATGCAAATTTTGGCCTACTCGCGGACTGAATGACATCATTGTGGACGCCAACTAGGTATGTTGGAACTTTATTTTTAAGTCATCAATGAAAGGGAGGAACATAGCTATCCACTGGTATCAAAATCATTAAGCATCGGGTGCTTTATAACGAATTCTCGAGGGGGTGGTCACCCAACCCCCCTTGGTAACCGTTACAAAAAAAAGGTCTTGGTAAGATAGGGTTTAAATACCCACAATTACTGGAATGCGTGCTGGGCATCGGTATGCCAAGTACATACTTCCTGCAATGAGTGCTGGGCTTGACTGCTATTATGCTTGCTTACATAAAGTGCAAAAGTCCCAATTCAATTCAATAATGCCCAAATGTTCTATTCATTTTAAGACTTTTTTGAATACTTGAAGAACGCAACTAGACATGCATCCAGTTTTTTTTGACAATCACTTAGGTAAGAGTTAAATCGACTCTAATTACCACCATAATGTATAATTACAACTTTTGCTGGTTTCCAATGGGATGGACTCCTGCTATCATAGGGAGAAACTTGGGAAAGTTCTTGACGTTTCGCCATTGTAAAGATTCCAAAGCTTATCGGAAACCAGCGAAGACGATACATTGCTGACACAATAGTTTACAATCTTCATGGCCTTTTAGACAGCACAACACAAGATTCCTCACATTGGTGAATGTACCATATAGCAAATTCTCCATGTTTGTACTCGTGATTTGAAATATGGTGAATTTTCTCAAATATCACACTACTATTTTAGGTACTTGAGACACCACCTACTACCAGATCCACAAATAGGATCTTAAGGACACACCATTGGAGTACTCTTAAATCCCATGATCACGCCTTCAATCAACCAGACTGTTTATATGTTCCAGTTAAGATGTGTGGATCACTCATGCCCAAAGTAAGGTAGCATTTAAGTTTGCCACGTTGCTAAGGTGATTCCTATTTGCAGGGTCCAATTGGTGACAATTTAGCCAAATAAAATTCAACATCATATTGTGATCTGAACTGTGTTCTAATGTAGAGGAGACACTTATATTTTTTGGACTCCAAAGGAAGTTTAGACTGAAATTACCAAAAAAAGTCGGTGATGCCAATAATACGAAAATGGGTCTGCACTTTGTTGGTAATAACTGGGACATGACTTGAACATAATCACCCTAAAGAAGACAATAGAAAATTCTCTGAAAAATAGTTAATGTGCATAGTGAATGTGATGGGGACCCGTTATAATACAAAAAGTGAAACTGGGGAAAACCATCGTGATACTGAAAGAAATGAAATTAAAACATTCCCGGACATAACTGGGACACAGAAACCTTGTAAAAAAAGGACTTAAATGTTCATTTACACTCATTATCACGCAAAATCTGTTCTAATCCCCTACTTGAATAATAATTCTATAATTTTTCAAGTGAAAACAAAGCCAGGGAAACTAATTGTTTCATTTGCTTTATTTCTCCATGATGTCATATGTTGAGGGGTATTCCTAAAATTTTTGGCCGGTGTCGGACAGAACTGGACATGAGGTAGTTGGTGTCCAGTTATGTCGGACTTCAGTTAGAGGTTTTAAGATGGTTTGTTTTACATAGAAAGGTACTAGCACATTGCTAAACTTAAAACATTATTGCAGCATTCATTGAATAGGTGAAGTTAATGTTTGTAGAAATACACTTAATTTACTCCTTTTTGTGTCGTAATAACTATGGGACAGAAATAACGGGACTTGTAACAAAAAGAGGAGTCCTGTGATTTGAATTTAATTTCTTAATGTTGTTTTTGTTAGTAAAATAGTCATCACATCTTATTCAACTCTTTTGATGCAGGAGTTTTGAAATAATAACCACATATTAGGCCAATTGTGTGAACCATCAGAAAATGAAGATGGGACTGATTGTCACAAAACCTGTGGGTTTTGGACCTGAAAAACAGGAATCACCCTAATTCTAGTAATCCAACAGAGAAAAAGAAACATCTTTATTCGTCTTGTGCTAAGATTTGAAAAGAAATACAACAACCCTTAAAATTAACTCTACCTTTGGTATTCGAGCTTTACAAAGTCTGCAAACCCAAAAAGTAATTCATTAACACTTAAAAAACAAAAAAACACGCGTTTTTTTTTTAATTACTAATTTATAAAAATAACAATTATCAAATTGAAAATTGATACAAAATTATTTATAAAATTCTCCAAAATATGACACCGTATTGGGAAATTTGAAGAAAACCAGATGGTTCTATACTGCGGCAGTCATCCGCACTTGTCACAATATGCATGGGAAACAAACCAGTTTCTCCACTTGGCGCACATCATGTTGGACTCCAAGTGTGAATACAGCAGGTGCACTAGTGAGGGTTTAGATGGACTAGACGTTATACTTGTACGGAAACTTTGAATTCCTTGTTTGATCGCTCCTGAACAAAAGAAATCCATGTTCCAAATACATGCACACACCTCGCAAATGGCATTCTAAGACCTGACTGTTACCCCAATACCTATATTAAATCTTCTAGAAATAGATTATTCAGTGTACACACACACTCTACCAGGCGTTAACGCAAGGGGTTTGTGTAACCTTGCCATACAAAATAGCTGTGTACTCGGCGGTTACATCCTATGTCGTGAGTAAGAACACATACCTCCCGCAAGGCTGTTGATGTTGTAGGAGGACCTCAGTGTGCACTCACCTAATCAAAGTTCTCTAGAGGAAGGAAGGACACTCCCCCTATTTGGTACGGCAAGGGACATTCCATGGGGAAGGGCGCTCAAGTGTATGGTATTTACGTGTGGAGCAATGGCGTGCAAGATTCAAAAATAACATGCTTTTTTGTGGGGTTGTTGGACTAAATCACAGAATTTATTAACAAATTTTCATTTATTTCGTTTGGTAGGTAATTTGCTGAGTGTAGAAGCAGACATCTTTTGCCGCACAAAATAGGGGGAGTGTCCTTTCTTCCTTTAGATAATTTTGCCATAAATCTACAAGTTAGGGCACTGTGCTGTCCTGTTGGTTCCCCTCTTAAGCTATGACCCTATGCAATACGCAGCCATGTCGTAGGGTAAAGAGGCAATATTACAACAATACATCCACCTGCTATTGCATTCCAGAGATGCTCAAGTTTTACAGGTGAGGCTATTAAATACTCTTGTATTCTACCATAGGCGCAATCAGGTAATTTAATGTTAACGCAAGTGTAACATCATATTGCATAGGCTCTAAGGGCATTATTACTTAGGTACAGAGTCTGGCTGGGTACTAAATAATCATCGGTATTCCATCTACAACCTAGTGTGTGGCTGGAAATAAAGTCTATGCATGGAATGCAGAAGCTGCCTTTCACCAACTAATTTTTGTATTAATGGCCCGAAGCATGCAATCTTAAGTCATTTGATTCATTAATGGTTTATAGCAAGTCTGCAATCAGTGGTTTCTGAATGACTCCTCGGTGACTGCACATACAGAATCATTCTAAGGAATCGGCTCATCATATAGTAATAGAGATTTGACAGTCGTATTTCATTATTTCATTATTTTATGTCTCAGTAAGGGTGGGACAAAAGACCGAGCACTCAAACACCGGTTGTGTGATTGCACTACCAGGCCTGAAGTACAGCAATGGGTACTCGAATTATGGAACAATCTAGTTATAGTCACAATCTTTATCTTATTGTGAAAATGCAAACAAAGTGATTCAAAACAATCAACAAATTATCCGAGTTGATTGCCATTGTAAGTGTTACATATTGTTGAAAATTCTCAAGAAAAATGCTGATCAATAACCCGTTTGAGTCCAAACCATGTCATATCTCAATGCACATGCTTGTGGCTTGTTACGATACTTGATTGGGTTGTAATGGGCTGAACGTAGTCAACGTTTAGGTATATTTGATGATAGTCATTTGAATTAAAGGGATGATGAGTACTGAAGAGAAAATTTTGGCTGGGTATTTTTGCCAAATTTTAGATTGAATTTGGAGCAATCTTGTGTGGTACAGACAGCCGAATAGCTGCCCAAACTTATGACGGAGTACCCAGATACACATATACCCGTAATATTCCCACCCTATGCGTAGTCACATTGACCCTGGTCTATCATAGCACAAGGCAGCTGTTGTGCTTACACATTCATGCATCACCTCACATAATTTCTTCACATATGATGCCACAACTTTGTGTCCCCCAAGAGCCATTCAAGGTCCATCTGAATCATGATAATATAATTTGACAAAGGTGGTTTTATATTTTTCCTTAGCAAAGACATGGCACATATAGCACAAAGGCACTATATATATTTACAAACTTTTTTGCATTCACCTGACAATATAATTTCTTGACTAGGTGCATGCATCAACATGTGTCCCCCAAGGAACTTCTAGTCAACTAACTCATTGTAATAGTTGACAATGTTGCGTATTCCCAATTGAAAACCTATTAAATATAGAACAAGACAGCTATTGCATTTTGGACTTTCTTACATTCAACTGCTGAAATATCACCTTGCAAAATACTACAGTTCGAATTTTCACAGACATAAATACAAACACTGGTTTGATTAAAATAGCCTGTGTGGTGTTCCTCGTATTGCTGAGGTCTCCCACTTGAGATGTTTTCCTGGAGCTAGATGTAAGATGGTGACTTCGACTGCACCTGGATTGTATCTTCTTGGTGGTATCGGGCACTCTTTGTATGTACTAGATCTACTTGTAATAGGAATCAGTTCACTTCGATGCTGTATGCAAAACAAAAAGAATTACAAAGAAAATTTATGCTCCAGAAATAGTAAAGAGGTGGATGGGCATTCAATTTGATTAAATATAAAGCGGGAAAAAGTAAAAGTAGGTCCAATGTTGTAGATTGCTATGAATTTCACCATATATTTCTACCATGTCACAAGGTAGTGATAATAATAATTAATGAAAAATATGTTTGGCAAAGAAGCCATTGAATGGATATTTGCATTTTGAAGGACTTTACAATATGATCATTCAGTCAGTTGGACTTATTCTTTCTGCAAATGACAATAAAAGTCATCTGTATCCCAAAATTAGTGTTGGGAAGACAAGCAAACAATTTTGTGGGCCTAAAAGTTAAAGGGCCATGCATGGTGCTTAACCCTTTGGGAACTGAACTGGCCAGTTTTGTATACGTTTGTAACACATAATTCAGTAACTTTTGAGGTGGCCTTCCAAATGTTTGCAGGTGATCTGGAAAGCCATCTAAAACACCAACAAGGCCTATAGGCTTGTTTCGACTCATTTAAATACATTTTTCATGCTAATTCTGAATGTGCCCAGGAAAATGAAGACTTTTTACATTTTTGAAGCCAAATTGACATGTAGTAATTTTGAACAGCGACTTTAGTCGCCGTTAGTTCTCAAAGGATTAATAACCTCGTCACCAGAACCCCAGATTTTACCTTAAGTGGTCTAAATTTTAGTACCTAAAGAAAGCTACTATTTTTCTCATTTACTCTGTAAAATCTTAGGGCTAAAGGATGTTTGGTTTGGATGTTATGAGCAAAAATGTGCCCCATTTTGATCAACCAAATAATTTTACACAGGACTCTATGGAGATTACAAAATCATGTTTTAGCTCTCACGTCAACACAGGGCAAAACTTTACAGATGAGTTTTGGGGTGAAGGCCATTCTATCACGATGAAAACATTATATACTTAAATTGGGTCATCCCCTTATGTGGTTGAGGTCCCATACAAAATGTGGCATATTAAATGAGCTATACTTTTAAAAGGCAGTTTCCCTTAAAGACAACTGATTTTGTGTCTACATAATATTCACGGATGCACAGAAAATTACATGTGACTGCTTATGTTTTAAAATACTGCAGGTGTTTTACCTGATAGATTGCACTATATAATCGCAACTGCTATTAATTTTGTTTTAATAAAATATTTCAAAATGGCTAAAGCAAAATCATTTTGAGGCAACAGTTTTCAAGGTTTTACCTTATCCATTCTATATCGGAATTGCTAAGGCACATATTAGCCATATGCAAATTTTCATCAAGCACAACCACTTGTAAATTGCTCATTAAAAATTAGTGTTTGACATCAACCACTTTGTGATATATTATTCCAATTAGCAAGTCTCGTTTCCTGTCTTTGCAAGGTAGAGGACACAATTTGCACAGTCCCAGAGCATATTCTGTAAGCGTGGCATATATAATTCACTAATCGACCTTCACAGATATCGCCAGAGGGTATAATTGTTCTGTTTACATGTATCAAGAACAATTTTATGAGGACCAATTTTATGTGGCCAGTTATTAAATTGCTTTCACCATACACTCACACACTGTACATCATATTAAATTTTCATAATTTAGCAGTATAATCCACAAGATTCTTGGCTGGTTTTCCTATACAAAAATTGCCACATAAACACATACACTGAGGGTGTGTTTTCCCCATCTTTTAATTTTTTTAATTATTTGTGTTAATTCTTATTTTGGATGTATGAATATCTATTGCAGGGATCAGCTTTAAAACACAGAAAGAAAAAAGTTTGTTTGCAGTGGTTGATGCTTTGGTGTTTTTTTTTCCTTTTCTTTCTTTCATTCTTTTTCTTTATTTGGTTTTTAAAGGTACACTAATGATCCTAGCACCTTATTTTGGGTATATATCCCCGATAAAAATTATTTCCAAATTTTCAGCTGATTCTGAAAAGTGTTTTTTAAGTTATATACACATGTTTGTATAACGCTGCCCATAGGCCACGGTGTTATACAAAATTATGAATTTCTTCTAAACAGATTAAATTTGCACTAAGATTAGACACACATATACTATACTAATAAGCCAATGGTTCAGATGATATAAAAAGTCGGGGACGAGGCTTTGGATCACAAAATGCCCCTTTAACATAAATTGTCAAATTTAGTAAATCTTTCCTTTTCTTATGAGATATCACTAAGAAGCAAAATATTTGAATGATCTTACAAACCATTTTTATCATCAGCACGGTGAAATTTGGCAAAATAATAGGATAAGCAAATTCTTTTTTTCAGGAAAAAAATTGCATTCTTAATATCTTTTTTGGGTGGGGGCACCTGCTTGAAACAAAACTTGTTAGTTTTTTAGCCTCATTTTAAAGGCGTAATGGTTCTGTAACAGGGCAGTTAACTCATCCACTTACTCTGAATACATGGCAAAATATCTCTGGGGCACCTTCTTCGCAAGGCTTATGAAACCATGACCTTACTCTGTCAAACTCTGTCAATGGTGCCTTTCTTTTGTGGAGCATCTGCTGCTAGCCGGACCTGATGTATCAGAAAGGTAAACGAGAGCATCAAGGAGGGGAGGGGGATGATGCTGTGGCTTACATCCAAGCGTGGTGGGTGAGTTGTTCAATGAGGTGAAACCACTTATTTCAAGCAAAAAATGGCAGGCTAAGTGATATTTCCCATATCCTAACGTACCTTGACTGCATTTTTCCACTTTTTAAAATCAGGGAGCGGACCCGTCTTGTTTTTAGGAGAAAGTTGCGCCTAGATCTAACAAGAAAAAATAATTGCTCCTCCTTTTTTGCGGGATCGGCATTTAATGTAGTCTTTTTCGAGAAGGATGTTCGGGATATAGGCCAATATCCAGTGCAATTTGTTCATTGTTAAGGCCACCAAATCAAAAGTTTGATTTCAGTAGGTAGTCCAAAACTGAAATAAAATAGCACTTATTTTTAATTTAAAAAAAAAATTGAAAGGGTTTCCCCCAGAAATGGCTCCAATTGGGGCTAAATGGCAAGTCAGACCAGTTTGTCACAATCGTACTTGTTTCCAATTATTATTATAAAACAAAAATATTGATTTTGGTCACTTCGATATAAGGTTTAAACGTTCTATCTCTCTGTCGCATTTTATCTGAAAATGCAAATTTCCTCAGTAATAAAAACAAAACAAAACACAAAATACGGTAAAATGGCTCAATTAAATGCCCGGGTCCTACTACTGGCAACAAACTGAATCCCCTGCTGACCGCACACTCCCCCCAACCCCTTGGTCCACCACCCTACCCAAACCATTGGATTCTGTATCCTCATTACCTGACTACCCCCACCCATCACCCAACACTCCACCACACCATCGATACTGACTTTGTTCATTGTCAAACTGATTTTCAGTACTCCATCAACCATGGGCAGCAAAAAACGCTACAAACTAACGATATACCGTACGATTAAAAAAAACCCAATTTTTCACACTTTATTGCTTAAGGTGGTATATCATGGATTAGATCCCTGATATAAAATGTAAATTTTAGATGACATTGAGGATTAGGAGGGCTTGTGTATGGCCCCGGCCAGGGAGATAATACACTTCTTTACAGTACACCTTAACTGCTGTTTTTCCTCAACTTTAGTACAACTTTGAAGAAAATGAATTTTCCATTTGACATCTTCCCCAATTTTCCAATTTCCAGAAATTGTAAGCAAACACACTCCTCTGTTGCTGTATATGGTCCAGAGTTATTAAACCCTGACTATGTTATGAGCTAAATAGCATTTTTATAGGCATTCCCCTTCCTGTCAGGCACCAACTCACCACCAAATTAACATTTCTTTAGGAAAAACTTCCCCACCTTCCACCACAGATTCATGAAAAGTATTATTCACTGAGCCCGTCAAAACAACGTACTTACTTAACAATTTTGTTTTTACTACCTTATCTCCTGCACCTTTTGGTCTTTGTTTTTTTTTTTGTTTTCAATTTTGGTTTTCGGCTTTTCTTATAAACCTGTACCGGGTGGGTGGGGTTGATTGTCAGACCCAAAAAATGGGGTCTCGAAACTACGTTTTTCTGAAATTTCAGAATTTACGGCTGCGATCTCCCTCAATTCCAGCTACTTTTTGAGGAGTTTTGAAGGAAAACTTGTAAGAATATGGCTTTTGGACATGAAAGTAGGGTCTCTGGAAATGAAATTGTCTAAAATGGGGGTCACTGGAACTGAAAAGAACCTGAAATTAGGGTCTTATATGCAGCACATAGCCATACTTCCTCCCCATGTGAGAACCCCCCCCCCCAACCTGTACATTTAATTGGTTTTGCTGCATCCCACATTTTGAACATTTTAATTTTTATGTACCACATTTTTAACCACATTAACATTTAATTTCCAATTCACACACACACAACCACACGCAAACATGCAAACACACACCAAATGCACACATACACAACAGTTCATAAAAATGAAGTGGCATCAAAGGAAAAAGCCAATCATTTTGTTAAGTTGTCATCAAATTACTAGGGTGTTGCTATAGTGAAATAACTGCAAGTGGCATTGTCTACCCTGCAAGGCATCTATGCCAAACAAACATCCAGGCCAAAATATAAGCACATGTGGTGTATATCAATTAAACTTGACAGTTACTGACCTTGATGTCCAAAAATGGTTCCCTTTTCTTGTTGGAGAAGAGGGAAAATGGGAAGAAGTGGAAGAAAGACCCTACTAACATGCCATTCAAATAGTCGCCAGACACTACAGTGAACCAGAAAGTATTGATTTTTGTCTTACAAGATTTGTGTGGTGACAAGTGTTACCCAAGTGTACCCTTTCTGTGCGTTTTCTTGATAGCTTTATGCCCTGTTTCTTGTGTGTTTTAATATATTCCAAGGGTGTGAGTGTTTGGGGCCCTATAGACCTTTTCCTCGACTCCTTCATATCACTGCTTTGTTTTCATACCGTGTAGTAATTGGAAATAAGGTTTGATGAACATAATTGATCTGTCCCCCCCCTCCCCCAGCAGTCTCATATAGACTTACTTCGTAAGGCCAAAAACAGCCATTTCAGTATACTTTTAAGATAAAAACTTTTCTCACTTTTTGTGAAGCAAGTTCATTGCATTTTCCCTTTATAACTTATAAACACAAGACCAATTTGAAAAGTTTCCCTGGTAGAACTAAAAAGGCGATCTACCTACAAGGGGTTGGCTTGAGATATCTAATGGCAGCCATCCAGCACTCGATGTCAGGAAGGGCACTCAGTCAATTATCTTTTGCTCCATAATTCCTCACAAGCATATGGGCTGTATGTGAGGTTGAGGTGAATCCGGCCACCCCCATTGACAGGGACCAAAACCGCCGGATTTTAATCTTTTGGTTCACTTCTACATAAAAAAACAACTCCTACAACTAGTCCTGATTCACAGAGTGAAATGCTGCATTCAAGGTTTAAGTTGCTTTTTAATCTGTTTCTTTTAGAAACCTTCAACACAACTGTTGCCATCAAGGTTATTCTAACACTAGTTTATCCAAATGTAAATCTAGATCAAAAGTAGGTCATTATCAGATCTACCCTGCAAAAACACTATGATAATGCGGTCCATGTGATGCAAGAATGGTTGTAAGTGCAATGGCTGCCATGGGATACATCTGGTGGGCTGCCATGTGATACATTCTGTGTGCTGCCACTGTATTAGGATACTTTCAATTTACCTGAGTCAGCACTAATGAAAATGGTTCTTTCAGGCAACTGTGTTGTCTTAAACCCTACTCGGCCGAGAGGAAATGAGAGCAACGAAAACGTGGTACCGGTCGAAAATGCTTTTCGTTGCATCTGGGCCGTCACAACTATTTTGGTCGCTCAATGACTCTCAATGGCTCTCATTGCATCTGTACCGTCAAACCGGAAAATGACGCGATGTTTTCGTTGCACCTGGGCCGTCTTCCCGAAAATGAACTCGATGTTTTTTTCGTTGCATCTGGGCCTCTCCTTCCGGGAAATGAACGCTATGTTTTTTGTTTTCCTTTTCTTTCTTTCATTCTTTTTCTTTATTTGGGTTTTAAAGTACAAAATAATTGATCTAGCACCTATTTTGGGTATATTCCCCGATAAAAATTATGTCCAAAATTTCAGCTGATTTGAAAGTGTTTTTAAAGTTATATACACATGTTTGTATACGGTGCCCCATAGGCCACGGTTGTTTGTTATACAAAATTTATGAATTTCTTCTAAAAAAACAGATTAAATTTGCCACTAAGATTAGACACCCACATATACTATACTGAATACGCCAATGGTTCAGATGATATAAAAAGTCGGGGAGTCGAGGCTTTGGATCACAAAATGGCCCCTTAAACATAAAATTTGTCAAATTAGTAAATCTTTACTTTCTTAGGAGAGATATCACTAAGAAGCAAAATATTGAATGACTATTACAACCATTTTTATATCAGCATGGTGAGATTTGGCAACTATGATAGCAAATTATTTTTTTCAGGAAAAAAAAAAATGCATTCTTAAATTCTTTTTGGGTGGGGGGGGGAACCTGATTGAAAAAAAAACTGTTAGGGTTTTAGGCCTCATTTTAAAGGCGTAAGGGTTCTGTGTAACAGGGAGTTAACTCATCCACTTACTCTGATACATGGCAAAATATTCTATGGGGCACTCTTCGAAGGCTTTGAGAAACCATGACCCTACACCTTGTCAAACTCTGCAATGGTGCCTTTCTTTTGTGGCGAATCTGCTGTAGCCTGGACCTGAGTATCAAGAAAGGTAAACGACGAGAAATCAAGGATGCTGTGGGCTTACTCCAGTGGTGTGGTGTTAATTGAGTTGTGCAATGAGGTGAAACCACTTATAGGTACAAGCAAAAAAATGGCATGCTAAGTGAGAATTCCCATATCCTAACGTCACTTGATGCATTTTTCCACTTTTCAAAAATCCAGGGGAGCGGACCAGTCTTGTTTTTAGGGAGAAATTGCGCCTAGATTTAACAAGAAAAAAAGGACAAAATATGCTACTCCTTTTGCGCGGTGATCGTCAGGTATGGAGTTTTTTCGAGAAGGATGTTAGGGATATAGGCCAATAACCAGTGCAATTGTTGTTCATTGTAAGGCCAAACAAAAATCAAGTTTGT
The DNA here is from genome assembly GCA_023653785.1 of Ophioderma brevispina. Classification (NCBI taxonomy): domain Eukaryota; kingdom Metazoa; phylum Echinodermata; class Ophiuroidea; order Amphilepidida; family Ophiodermatidae; genus Ophioderma; species Ophioderma brevispina. The sequence goes on along the minus strand of JAMKCH010010239.1, from coordinate 6,830 downwards.
CCTTCCAGTAAGGTAGTCCAAAAAACCTCTGAAAGTAAAAAGCACTTATTTTTAATTTAAAAAAAACAATTGAAAAGGTTCGCAGAAATGGCTCAAATGGCTAACATGGCAGTCAAGGACAGTTGCAAATCATACTCGATTGTCCAATTATTAGTTTATTAAAACAAACAATATTGATTTTGGATCACTAAGGATATAAAGTTTACACGTTCTATCATCTGTTGCATTTTTATCTGGGAAAATGCAAATTTCCTCAGTAAATAAAAAACAAAAACAAAACAACCCCAAAATACGTTAAAATGGCTCCAATTTAAATGCACGGGCCTACTACATGGCAACAAAACCTGAATCCCTGATGACGCCACTACTCCACAACCACTGCGCTCCACCACCCATCCACCCAAACCATTGGATTGGTATTCATCAATTACTGACTACCCCCACCCATCAAACCCAACAATCCACCACACCATCGCAATATGACTTTGTCCTTGTCAACCACTGATTTCGGTACTCCTAAACCAGGGGCAGCGAAACGCTACAAGACTAACTTTTATAGGTTAAAAAACAAAAATATTAAAAAAACCCAATTTTTGCCCACACTTATTGCTTAAGGTCGGTATCTCAGGGATTTTTAATCCCTGAGATAAAACAGTAAAATTTAGATGACATTGGGATTAGAAGGGGCTTGTGTATGGCCCAGTCCAGGGAGATTATAACAAATATTTACAGTACACATTAACTGCTGTTTTCTCAACTTTATTACAACGTTGAAGAGAAAAATGAATTTTCAATTGACATCTTCCCCAATTTTTCCATTTCCAGGAAAGAAAATGTAGAAGCAAAACTACATCCTCTGTGACCTGATATATGGTCAGAGTTATTAAACCCTGATCTATGTTATGAAGCTAAATTGCTATTTATATAGGCATTCCCTCTTCAGCAACCAACTCACCACCAAATTAACCATTATTAGAAAACTTCCCCACCTGTTTCCCACCACAGTCATGAAAAAGTATTATTCACTTGAGCCTGTCAAAACAAAGTACTTAATAACAAAAAATTTTTGTAATACAGGATCTCTGCAACTTTTGGTCTTGTTTTTTTTTTTCAATTTTGGTTTCTGGCTTTTTTTTAAAAACCCTGTACCGGGGGGGGGGGGAGCTGAATTTCAGACCCAAAAATGGGGTCTTGAAAACTACGTTTTCTGAAAAATTTCAGAAATTTAAGCTGCGATCTCCCTCAATTCCAGCTACTTTTTTGAAGAGAAGTTTTGAAGAAAACTTGTAAGAATATGGCTTTGGACATGAAAAGTAGGTCTCTGGAAATGAAATGGTCCAAATGGGGATCACCGGAACTGAAAAAGAACCTGAAAATGAGGGTCTTATAGGCAGCACAGAACCATACTTCCTCCCAATGTGAGAACCCACCCCCCCCCCAAACCTGTACATTTAAATTTGTTTGCTGTCATACCCACATTTGAAACATTTAATTTTATGTACCACATGTTTTACCATTTATCCATTTAATTCCAATTCACACACACACAAAACACACGCAAACATGCCCAACACACCCAAATGACACATACAAACAGTTCATAAAAATGATGAAAGTGGCATTCAAGACAAAAGATCATTTTTTAGGGGTCATAAAAATTACTAGGGTGTGCCTATATGAAAGAAATGCAGAGTGGCAGGGTCTGACCCTGCAAGGCCTCTATGCCAAAAAAAAAACATCAGGCCCAAATCCAAAATGTGATAGCACATGTGGTGTATATCACTTACACTTGGACAGTTAATGACCTGATGTCAAAAAAATGGTTCCCGGTTTCTTGGTAGAGGACCCTACTAACATGCAGCAAAGAGTCGCCAGACAACTTACAGTGAACCAAGCAGTATTATTTGGTCTAAAGTTTTTGTGTTACAAGTGGTACACAAGTGTTTACACTTTCTGTGCGTTTCTATAGTATGCCTGTTTCTTGGTGTGTTAACTATATTCCCAAGGGGGTGAGTGTTTGGGCCCTATAGACATTTTCCTCGACTCCGTAATATCACTGCTTGTTTCATACGGTGAAGTAATTGGAAATAAGTTGAGGAAACAATTGATCTGTCACAAGCACTCTATATAGACTTACTTTCGTAAGCCAAAAAAAAGCATGTCATGTATAATTTTAAGATACAAAACTTTTCTCACTTTTTGTGAAGCAATTTCATTGCAATTTTTCCCTTTATAACCTTATAACCAAAGAGCCCCAAATTGAAAAGTTACCCTGGTCGAACTAAACAAGGAGATCTACTACCAAGGGCGTTTGGCTTTGGAGCGCTAATGGCAGACATCCAGCACACGATGTCAGGATAGGGCATCAGTCAAATTGGCTTTGCTCCAATAAATCCTAACAGCAGTTATTGCGTGAATGTGAGGTGTGAGTTTGAGGTGAATCCGGCCACCCCCAGTGAGCAGGGACAAAACCGCCGGATTTTAAATCTTTGGTTTCACTTCTACTACAACTCCTACAACTAGCCTGAATCACATGTGAAATGATCATGCAGGTTTAAGTGATTTTTATTTGTTCTTTTAGAAGAAAACTTCACCACAACTGTTGCCATTCAAAGGTTATTCTACACTAGTTTATCCAAAATGTAAAATAGATCAAACCGTAGGTCATTATCAGCTCTACTGCAAAAACACTATGAAAATGGGGTCATGTGATGGCAAGAATGTTTGTAAGTGCAATGGCTGCCATTGTGATACATCTGTGGCTGCCATGTTGATACATCTGTGTGCTGCCCAGTATTAGGATGACTTTCAATTACTTGGTCAGCCACCTAATGAAAGGGTCTTAAGGCAACTGGTGGTCCCCACTCCACACCCTAACGCCCGGTCCGAGAGGAAATGAGACGTGTTTTTCCCCCGGAAACGGGAAAAACTGGCCCCCCCCCTGCTGGTCCCTGGTCCCGGAACAATGCTTTCGTTGCAATCTTGGGAAGTTCATAAAACTTATTTTGGTCGCGCAACAGGACTCTTCATTGGTCTCTCATTGCATCTGGGCCGTTTCTGTACCAGGAAAGGAAAATGACCGCGATGTTTTTCGTTGCACTCTGGGCACTGTTCTTTTCCTCGGGAATTTTTATGACGCGATGTCATGTTGACGCAGATTGCATCTGGGCAGTCTTCCCGGACAATGATTCGCTGAATCCGTGTTTTTAGTTGCATTTCTGGGCCAGTATGGACTGGGAAATGATGCGATGCTTTTCACTGCATTTCGGCTATTCACGGATTTGCCCGTATAGGAAGGTTAGCAATGATTTTGTATTCAGAGTTCACGCATGTATTGTTGTTTGGGTTTGTCGACACTGTACATATGGTGGTTATGTTCCCATAGACAACTTTCGATTTCGATGGTTTGCCACCAGCGCCACCATTTTCGATAAGCTGATGGGTAATTATGCATAAACGTATTAATGACGTAAAACCGGAGCATGACGTATCGTAATAACGCCACGCACGACTATGAGTTGTGCGTAAATAGAGCCATCACGTACTGGCGAACTATAAGCTACAAACATTTCATGCAGATCATTGTGCAGTACGCATCCATGATTTATTTATTTATTTATTTACTTTATTTATTTATTTATTACCCTGTTTTTCTTGCAGTTTCACGCGAGGTTCTAGTTGCATCTGGGACGTATTTCCGGTAAATGGCGCGATGTTTTTCGTTGCATTCGGGCAGTCTTTTCCGGGAAAATGACCGCGCTGGTTTTCGTTGGCATTTGGGCCTTTCCGGGAAAATGGCGCGATGTTTTTGTTGCATTTGGGCCGTTATGACTTTACGCTACTTATTCCTGTACCGGGAAAAACGGCCGAGATGCAATGGAAAGCAAAACTTTGGCTCTCGTTGCATATGGGCCGTTTTGAAAATAAAAATAGAGTGCCTTTAGTTTGATTTGGGCCGTCGGCCGGCAAAAACGACCGGGTCCTGGTTAGGGTTAATAGCCATTTTAAGAGCCACTGGACCAAAGACTTGGAATAATCGTATGTTAATGGTTATTTTGACATGTGTATTTTAATCAGTTTTTGGGCAAAAATGAGTGTTAATTTAAGTCCTAGTTTTTTGTGTTAAGAATAGAATTTTTGTGGGAGCACATGACCTTATTCCGGTGACATTTCCCGAACTGGTGCATTGTGGATGACTCAAAACACCTCTGGTCTGCTCCCAAACAATGTTTGTCTACTTGGACCATTTCTTTTAAATCTCCCATAGGGTGTTTTGAAACATCCCATAAAGCAATTGCAATGGGTACCTATTACACTGGGTACAAACAATACTTAGGGATAAAAAGTGTTCAGAAGTTTAAGAACTACAATGACAATTTCATGATCATGGAAACAAATCCTTAAGTACAAATGCTTCAGGGGTTGTATGTGTTAAGAATATGATTTTGTGGGATCACAGGACCTTATTGAGGTGAAATTTCCCCAACTGGTGCATTGTGGGATTGCACTCAATACACAGCCCTCTGAATCTCCCCCAAGTATGAGTACATTGATCTGCAATTCACAAAAGACATTCCTTCCATGAACATCAGCTTCAAGTTGTACTTTCTCCAGCTGTAATCCTTAATGCCATAGGGTGTTTTGAGTCATCCCACAATGCATTGGCAATGTGCCTATACCTTATTTCTGTACTAAACAAAAACACATTTTTCAGTACTTCGGGAATTATAAAGTGTTCCAAAATCTTAAGAACCACAAGAACATTCCATGATCATGTGGAAAATTCCCTAAGTACTAACGTTTTTAGCGGCTAAAATTAAGCGAAAGTCACATTTTTTATGAGTTCTTCTTCTTATCGTGTTCCAAAACCTGTGGTTCTCAAATATTATCCAGCCAAGATTGTACAGGACAAACGTCTGGTGCTGCTTCACTCTGCATTCCCGCAAGGTCCTTGTTTGTGCATTGGTTTGCCTAAGCCTGCTTGTGCCAGCAGTGGGCCAGACCAAGAGGTGTTCCATTGTCTTTGGTGCTGTTCCACAACCACAGCTAGTATGGTCTCTTCAGATAGCCCCACTTCTGCCAAGGAAACCTTATATCGGCCAAGTTCCTATTTTTAAGAATATGATATTTGTGAGATCAATGACCCCTATTGAGGTGGAAATTTTTTCAAAACTGGTGCATTGTGGCACAATTGACTCAATACACCCTGTGGCCCATTCTATTCCTAGTCTATACTGTTAAATGAGAAAAGCCCCCATATAAGACTCAAATCTCTCAAGAATTGACGATAATGACTGCTTGTTTAACACGTCACACTCATCATTGACCTTTTCAGTAAGATGTTCCCAGAAGAATTGGTAATAACTACTTTGACTGTCGACTATATAAGGTATAATGTTTTTTTTGGTAAGAAATAAATATATGTGGTTTGCTAGATCACATTCCAGGCGAACTCAAAAAAAAATCAAGCCTTGGCAAATACAAAAAGTGTCGGAGTCGATGGTTATTCCAGAGCATTATCTTATTGATTATTAATCAACCTTCAATTCACTATAACTTACATATGAATAATGTTTTGGCTACTTTGGCCTAAAAATGAAATTGCCTGTGATTTTATTTCATGATTTATCTTATAACCAGAACAGAGGCAGTTTGCAATCCAAATTTAAAATAGTTCTTATCCTAAGATTGTTAAAACTTTTGGGTCCTTAAGTTTGATTTTCTTTAACACTTTCTAGCTAGTCATTTAAGAAAGAATAGTGTATCTGCAAACCTAACTAATCTTGTTTACCAAGCCTATTTGTTTACTTTTTTTGTTTTTTATTGTATGTTTTCAATATGTTTTTTGAGTCTAAAAGGAGAGGCATCGATTTCATTAGAAGACCTTAGTAGAACGACTAACAAATGCGTCTATAGAGGGCACCATATGTGACAGCATTGGTGACATTGTGTTGGCCTTGGTGATACTGTATGTCTAGAGTCGTGTCCACAAGGAGGCTGAAACTCCAGAGTTTTCAAACCTCTGGAGTGTCGATCGGCGGTTTATGGCCGTGTGGACGCAGTCGGAGATTTAAACTCCGGAGTTTTTAATCGAGGGTCTAGCGGGGTTTTATCCCGCTAAAAACTAGGGGGTGAAACTCAAACTCCGATAGCACTCTGGAGTGTGTTGGAAGTGTCGTGCCGTGTGGACAGCTTCTGTGGATAGTGAGCGGAGGTGATCCCATTCGCAAGTACCAAAATTCCCCGCATCTTTCTTGACAATCCGGTGTTTGAATCTCACGCCGAAAGTTTTGGCCAAACGGCTTCTGGTAGGTGACTTCCCGTCTACACTCCGATTTGAGAGCGGAGGAGAATGGTCAGGGGGATTATTTCAGCGTTTCGGCCATCGTGTGGACGTAAATAATTTGGAGTGAGTAAAATATTGGATTTAATTTGTCACCTTGGAATTTCAAAAACCTTTGGAGTTTTGTGACCGTGTGAACATGGCTTAGGATACTCCTGATCATTTAATTGGATATATGTTGGGTGTCCAACAAAAATCAATAATGTTTGATTAAACTGCAATGAATTCTTCAACAAAATATAACTGAAAGGGTTTAGGTTGTTTTAATTTATTTGCTACCTTTCTTTCATGGACACACTATTTTACAATATCATCATGATCTCTATTTTTTGCCCTGGCCACGGTGGTTGATAAAATGGCCTCAATGATATCTTTTATTCACCTCCAGATAATAACAAAGGAAAACATAAATAAACACATAACCAGATCGGTGCTCCAGGAGATGGAGACACCAGGGCAATACTTAAAATAATGCAGAGAGAAGTTC
>JAMKCH010010238.1:0-37421 GCA_023653785.1 Ophioderma brevispina | reverse complement strand
GAGCAAAAGATAATTGACTGGATGACCTTCATGACGTCAATCCACAGTTTCCGGCGGTGGGTCTAGCCTTTGGGCACCACGCCCACATCGAGGCATGTGGCTGCCATTATCTAACCAGGGCTGACACCCTTGTAGGTTAGATGTCTTGTTTATTCCTACCAGGGTAGCACTAAACCCTCCTCATCCCAAAAAAAAATTTCCTTAGAAATCAGATGGGGTGACCGTTTAGCTGTGGCTGCCACAACTCCGGCCCTGGGACAGGTGTACTGGTTACCCAGACGTACCAGTAGCAGGCCCTCAACGGAAACCTTGACCTGCCTGAACCTGACTTAAGTGATGAACAAAAATATACATTGCCTAAAATGACCCCTAGATGAAATTTTAAACATTAAAATTCCTCAACACCCCCCCTATGTTTATCCTCCCCAAAACCGCTGTCCTCAAATCAAAATCAAAATTATCAAGGCAAAAAATGATGCACAGATCAACAAATCAACACATATCCATCCGCTCTGCAAACATCATCTTCTGAGCTGAGATTACAATCTGGACTAATACAACAAAGACAAGCAAAATATGTTTTTTCCTTGTTTTATTTCCTTATATGGGATATTACCTTTGGTCTGCCTTCTATGAAGTACTTCACACGTTCACCGCCAACAACTGTACCGGCTCCCAGAAATGGCACTAGATCTGCAAGCGCCCTCAAGCTAGCAGTCAACGATATCATCACTTGTGTCTTTTCTTTAATAAAACAATAAGTACTGGAAACCATGATATAGTGGATACATTATATATTACTTCTACCTTTATCACAGTTGTTTTACTCAATAGATTTTTATTTTTGACTTTAGATGACTTCAGAGGGCCATTTATTACATTGTGTGTTGTTTATTATGTTTCTATAGACACTATGAGTTACAATATAAAGCTCATCTACCAAGGAACCAGTTCAGTGGGTTGTACTTGTACAATACATTGACATTGAACTGCCCTTGTGTGTTCTGGGTATCAGATATCATACCTCAAAACCAGGGGTGTATTTTCTAAATCACTTGTGAATGGGAAGGTACTGAACTGTGTCCTAGGGAATGAGAATTTTACTGCTCCAGTGGAGCTATCCCCAAAATATCACTGCTTTGAGATTCATTTGCATTTTGCCAGTGCATTTTTGGATGAAATGGTGATGGTCTGTCTGGATGGATGTTGTGTCCCCACTGTACAAAAAAGATCAACTTCGCAATATCTTTTTTCTGGATGAGCTATGTAACCAAAACCAACATATTATTGCAGGAGGCGAGAAAGCCTCTAAACATATAATGTCAATCCCCAGACACCCCCTGGGTTTTAACAGGGGGTGGGGAACATCATAAAGGTGAACAATACACTAAGCGGTCAACATTTGCTATAGAACTTTTTTTCTTATTGAGCTATGGCAATCCAAACTAACTGGGGTATATTGTAGGAGCGCCATGTCCCTACTACCCTACTACCATTCAATTCAAAACCCCCACACACCCGCAGGGTCTTCCCTGGGTCTTACGGTGGTGTAACATAAAAAATAGTTGTAATACCGAATCCGTCCACACCACCATTGGTGTATTTTACCAATAATGTGTTATGAGTCGATATGAGGCAAATATGTTGTATCACAGTCCCCAGTAGGTTACACTGGAAAATTTCCTTTCTTAAACTGCACTTTATGAGATTAGGCATACATCAAATACAAATGAGGTCAATGATTTCAATCATGGAAAGGTCTACTTTTTGGTATGAATGGGCCTTTGGGTGACCCTTGAATCACAAAATGCCCCTTAAGAAGTTGTTTTTTCTTCTCTTATAGAAAATTTTAATAACCCCGTGGTGAAGATTACTGCCTCTAGTTTGTCTTCATTGAAAAGATCCCGTAAAGGAGAAATGATTAAGTAGGACGTTGCGCACGTGCAGCTCAACAGATGGGACACTCTACCTAGCACCGGAATAACATGTCGCTTGAAAAGTTCCAGAGGAATAAGAGGATGACCTGGTCGGCAGGAACTCCTGTGGCCGCTTGTGCCGATATCTCAGGATGCAATAAAAGTCACGTTAATGTTAAACTTTTACAATGCAGGCAATCTAAAGCATTGCATTGTGGACAGCTAAAACTTTGCATTGTGGAACAGCTAAATCTTTGCATAGGTGGGCACTAAACATTGCATCTGGGAGAAACTAACGAAGATACTTTTGGAATGATTCTTCAGGCGTACTTAACAACTACTAAATGGTTCTTCACATGTCTTTTAGAAACTAACCTTTCATGCAACATGTATTCACTACAGGTTATTGGTACTACCATCTGTGATTAAGTGACAGAGCCACCTCCTCTACCATCATTTCATTGGTTCACACACAAAATGACATAGAACAGGTTTATATTCTGCTATTTTCACTTGTGCTATCAATTTATGAATCTAAGCTAACTAACTACTACGTAGTAAGGGCCAATTGAAAGAAGCTATTCCTGTGACCCGTATTCACTATTTGGTGTTTTTTTTAACCTTGGTTTCATTCCCTGTCAGAGTTGAACACCGTAATCTACTACTACAATCATCAAACAATAAAAATCATAAAAATTAAAAAAAAAACAGATTTTAATCCGAGAAATGTAAAAAAAAAATGTATTTCCGACTAAAATCGAGATTGGCTCTCTTGTTTTTATAAAGCCTGTGTGAATTATTTTTATATTTATTGATTTATCTAAAGGAAACAAAACTTCATCCAAATACAAATTTCCGAGATGTGGTTAGCAAATCCTCACTTTTTCCAGGGCTTGAGAAACTGATAAATCCTAGGAAATGGCCGTCAGTGGGGAATGACCCAGAATTTGCATCCATGATTGCATGACCACTAGATTTCCCTCTCAAGTTATCTCCACCCTATCCCTGGCTTACATATCCAGCAACCCGCCCTCATCTTGGACATTATTATCTGAGTGTCTTGGTTCGATACCTTGACAATTAAATTACCTCTACAAGGGACGAGCAAATGCGGAAACAGGTGACTGACAGCCATTGGTTCTGCCATTACAAAGCTGTTAAGTAGTAGAGGAGCCAGACGAGATGCGACCAGCTGCTTGGGTAGACGGTGAAGACGAGACGCCAAACCCTCAAAAAATAGATTCTTTTCCGATTCGGTCTTCAAAGTCAGCTTCTTCACGAAGTTGGTGATCTCAAGGAAGTCATTTCTGTGAAGGTGTAAGTAATAAGGAGCATGAAAGTCGATTTTTGAGTTAATCGTTATCCGCCCGCATCGCTTTTGGAGACTAGAAATTTCAAGATTGCCAAAGTTAGTTAAAGGTGCAACAAGAGATTTCACATAACAGGTGTCCCTAAAAAATATGAAAATTCAGATTTTTGCACCAATGTAAAGCCTTTTATCAAAAATGTCCCCATGTGAACGGATTAAGCTGAAAAATATTTCTTTGGTACCAAAAATTTGAAATTTCTAATTTCGTATAGGAGCAAATACTTAATTCAGCCTATGTTTTATAATGAAATTAAGCATATTTACACTATTTACACTTTCAAGGCATTTCTGTAACCAAATACAAGGTAAGAAATCTATTGGGGGTCTTATCTATATGAAATCACTACATATGGCACAATATATGGGTGGCCCAAAATCTCTTATTGCACCTTTAAACCAAAGTTTTAAATCTGGTTTTGCCCCTGCTAACAGGGGTGGCCGGATACACCTCACTCAGCAATACTGCTGTGTGAGGATTTATTGGAGCAAAAGATAATTGACTGGATGCCCTTCCTGACGTTAATAATTCATTTTTTTTCAAAATTTTGTCGTTTCCATCAAGTTTAGCAATTGGAAACACATATTTTTGTTTGTAAAACATATTTTTGATAACTTTGTAGTAAAACTGGGCTGTCAAATCATACTCTAATGTACTTCTCTCCCCCTCTCACATAAAAAACATGTTTGTAAATCACATGTGTCAGTTTGACTTTTAAACAACACACATTTTAGGTCAATAATGAAATCTGATGAAATAATGAAAAATTAAAAAAGTCACCTCATCGACCAGGAAAAAACAAAGTAACAATAAACTCGGAATTGACTTTCATGGGCCTAACATATTACAGTTAACCCTATGCATACTACCCACCGATTGGTTACAATGGAACTTATGTGATTTTTGAGCCAAACAGGTCAGGTTAGGTTTCCTTTGAGGGCCTACTACTGGTATGCTGGTAACCAGTACTACCTGTCCCAGGGCCAAGTTGTTAGCAGCTAAACCGTCACCCCCATAAGGCTTCTAAGGAAATCTGATGAGGAGGGTAGCTGGTTACCCTGATAGAATGAAAAAGAATCTCTACCTACAAGGGCATCAGCTCTGGAGAGCTAATGGCAGCTAATGGTTGCCCAAAGGCTAGGCCCACCGGCGAAAACTGTGAATTAATTGACGTCAGGAAGGGCATCCGGTAAATTAACTTTTGCTCCATTTCTCACACAGCAGTATTCCTGAGTATGAGGTGAATCCGGCCACCCTGTCTAGCGGGGACAAACCCGGATTTAAAACTTTGGTTTAACTTACTAACAGCAACATGGTAAGAATGGTGGTAAGGGACGCACCATTAGACTTCAAGGGGGGGTTGGAAGTTTGGGTGAGGGAAAGTTGTTTTTTTTCGTTGGCTTTTGGAGGCAGGTTTTTTCTTCTCTTCAAGTCATGGGCTGGATTTTTTGGCCTATACTTGAGGATGTGTTTTATAAGGTGTGGGTAAACTTTTTTCTTTTTTTTAATGGAAAGTGGGGAAAGTTTTTTTTTTTTTTTTTTTTTTTTTTTTTAACCTTTTTCAAATTTCTTCTGGGACAAACTTTGTTTTTTGCCTATAACTTGAGGATGTGTTTTAAAGGTGCGGGTCAAACTTTTTTCTTTTTTTTTTAATGGAAAGGGAAGAAAGTTTGTTTTTTTGCTATATGGTGCGGTGAAGTTTTTTTTTTTAGAAAGCAAACACTTCCAAACCCCCCTTGAAGGCAAAATGGTGCGTCCCTAAGACCAAAGAGAGCTAGAACTTAGATATTTGGCACTTGTATTTCAACTGTTACTGAAATGAATATATGATGGAATTAGCTAGTTTGAAAATGTCCTATGTAAAGGCAGTTACACCGCAAGATTCCTACTCACGGGTGTAACCCAGAGCTTAAGCCACTCCCTGTGTACTCTTAGCTCTACTTCAAGGGTCACTCCCTTTATGCATTATTGATTTAGTACCTACAACTAGTACTTGTAAAGTACACAAGGCCACTGGGTGATTAACAACTATGTTGCTTAGCAGTACCCTCCTAGAAGTACTCTGCAGTTTGCCGCTAGGTGACTGACAGGTACCCCTGTAAGCCACTAGTAGTGGGGTACCTCCGCAGCTACTCTCTGGATTACCTTCCCAGTACTCCCCTACGGCTGCTGTCAGGCACACTGGACCATAGCGGGCGCCACAATTCTATTTTGTTACCCGACTTTCTTATTATTTCAATCTCATGGTAACAGCTATATTTGAGTTGAGCATCACGCAAAAAAACCCCTATATATGCCATTTTGTGTAAAATATGTACCATATGTGGCCAAAATGTTAATAATGGATAATTCCTTAAATATCAACAGAGCTCAAAGCTCATTGGCATGGGAGTACCCATGCAGGTACTCCCCGCATGGTGTGACTAGTGATTAAGCTACTTCGTGTGTACCTAGGTGAATGATACCTACCCCCACTTTGATTTGCGCCGGCGATTGTGGTGTCACATGCGGGTGGGTAACTCCCGTGCTACTTAGAGGTATCTACTTTCAAAGGAACTCCCATGAAGAAATTGTGTTGTGTGTGCTCAGGAAGACCAATTGGAGCTGGTTCAACTGTAGATTACTAACTGTTGTGCAATGTCTCCTTCTTCGTATCCCAGGTCATTGGTGATGGCTTTTTGGTGTGTTAGGAGTTGTTGAGCTTTTTAAGCTTCCGGGCTGTGTGTAGTCTATGATAACGGATGCTCCTAACATGGCCCGCTTTTTGAAGCCGGGCGGATTGGGAACAGTCAAGGTTTTCATCCTACTCCTAACAGGGCCTGCTTTTGAGGCTGAGGGCGGATTTAGAGAACGTCAAAGGTTTTCACCCTACTCTTATTCGAAACGGAATGCTAATGTTAACATGTTATCAGTTGTGACTGTACACAGGCCAACAGCTATGTCCCCCCTCCGAAGGACCGGAAAGCTTTTCGATTCCTTTGCCCAATTCCAAGTTGAACCATGGAGGATAGCGGTATTCTGTTTTAATTAATACTTATACATATCACATCTCGAATTAGTAACCCGCACATATCCCGGCAAGTGTCCCCACCAGGATTTGAACCCGGGTAACATGCGCCATGGTCACGCACCTTAACCACTAGGCCACGCTGTCCTTGCAATGGCTGATACAACCATTTTCTGATATTTTCAAAAAGGGAGTCTAACTTAACCCCGGATTTCAATTAGGGCTATTCCTTCTTGAAAGGCCCTTTTTTCTTCAATTTAAGTATGAATTACTAGGGAAACATTCCAATGTTAAAAAATGTGTATGCATGGACAACGAACCCCTGGTTTAAAAAAACGCCGTTAGACTCCCTTTGAGAGAGCACTAGCCTTTGTATTTGGATGTTTCTACTTACCCCCTGGAATTACCAACCAATAATACACCTGCTTCTGATTGGCTCATACTGACACAAACATGATGTAGCCCTCCTGAGTAACCAATCAAATAGTGTTAAGATATAATCTGTGTAAAACATACATTCTTACAATATCTCGGATTTGCTCATTACGGTCCATTACATATTATTAACTGCTAAGTGACCAATCAAATATTGCCTAGGTGCCGATAGATATGCAGGTAGTGTCCGGGGGGGGGGGGGGTAATTGCCTCAGTCACTGAAGTTGGGAGTGGGATTTTTGTATATTGTAATATTAAAAAGTTCTGAAATTCAACATTCGCTATCAGTACAAAAAACTGGATGTAATTTTTAATTTATTGAAGAAAAATAATGTATAATTTAAAAAGGACTGACGTTAAAAATTGACAAAAAGTTGCTCGTAACATTTACACTGCCTACCTTTACATCTACTCTTTTTTCAAAAATCTATTAAGCTAATAGAGAAACAACTTCTAAGTAAAGAATATTAAGGCATTAAACTGATTACATGTACCTTTAGCCTACATATAAACTTTACTTGAAAAGCTTATAGCCGACATAAGGCAGTGAGTTTTCTGGTCTGTTTTTGGGTCTGTATCAAGAAAATCTATCAATTCTCACCCACCTCAAGTTATCATCATTTCCCATAGAGTACCATAAATATTTGTGATTAGTTTTATAAAGATTCATCACTTATTTAATTAAATTACTTAAGAAAGTCTTAAGACAAGAGAAAAGGATGGATGTGTTTAACTGCTGTGAATACTCATAGCACTATTGTAAACGTTTGGGTTTCAAAATAATCATCATGTTGGTGCAACAAGTTGTTCGTGCAATACTGCCAAAGTGATACATCTGTTTGCTGCCATGCATTAGATAATTCATTTATCTTTACTCCAGTTTGTGGCGCTTGAAATAGTTCTTCTGGCGACAGAGGCCTGAGAACCATTTCAAGAGCCACGGACTCACAGAAAGATAAATTGAATTATCCTAGTACATGCCTCACACAGATGTAGCATATTGCAGCTATGGCACTAACACCTTTTTGCAACGGACATGTATGATCTGTGTTTGTCACAAATAATTTTTCTTGTGGTGATAACCAAAGGAATAATAATAAGGGTAGAAAGCTGGTTTTCAATTGCTATCTTCTAGATAGCATCATTAACTCTGTTATCATTTTTTAAAGTGCCAAACATCACACAATCCTAGGAAAATTTACTACAATGGTCTAATTTAAACCCTAACGCGGCCGAGAGGGAAATGAGAGGCAACGAAAACGTGTACCGGTCGGACAATGCTTTTCGTTGCATCTGGTCCCGTCAACAAGTATTTTTGGTCGCGCAAATGACCTCATTGGCTCTCATGTGCATCTGGGCCGTCTTTCCGGATAATGGCGCGATGTTTTTCGTTGCACCTGGGCCTCTTCCTCGGAAAATGACGGCGATGTTTTTCGTTGGCAAACTGGGCCGTCTCCGGGAAAATGACTCTATGTTTTTTCGTTGCATCTGGCCGTTATTGACTGGAAATGATGCGATGCTTTTTCATTCACTGCTTTCGGACGGTTTTGCCGCAGAAGGCGCATGCTTTCATCATGCGGTTACACTGTACAATGCCCATAGACAATTCGATTTTTTTCGATGGTGATAGCGCCACCATTTTCGATAATCTATGGGTTATTAGCATAACGTATTCATACTAAACCGGAGCACTGACGTAGCATAATAGCGCCACGCATGACTATGATGTAGCGTAATTGCGCCACTCACGACTGGCGACTATAAGCTACAAATTTCATGCAGATCAGAGTGCATACCATCCATTATTTATGTTTATTTATTTTACCCTGTTTTATTGCATTTTCACGCGCATGTTTCTCGGTGCATCTGGACGTCTTTCCGTAACTGGCGCGATGTTTTTCGTTGCATCTGGCCCGTCTCCCGGGAAAATGACGCAATTTTTCGTTGCATTGGGTTGGGGGCCGGTCTTTTCCGGGAAAATGGCGCGATGTTTTTCATTGCATCTGTGCGCGTTATTGACTTACGCTACTTATTCCTGTGCCGGGAAACGGCCCGAGATGCAATGAAACGCAAACTTGGGCTCTCGTTGCATTATGGGCCGTTAAAACTAAACACTAGATTGCCTTTCGTTGCATTTGGGCGTCGCCGGCAAAACGACCCGGTCCTGTTAGGGTTAATGTTAAAGAGGATAACAAAGAAGCTTATGAAATTACTCTTTTTTAAAATGTTTTATACCATCTACAGAGTGGGCTTACCACCAGAAATTCTTGCCCCAATCCCAATTCATTGGTGTTGATAAGTTATTTAACTGCCATAAAACATGGACTGTGCTGATGGGCTTGATTTTTTGCTGTTGTAAAATAATGAGTCTGTTGATTGTTTTCCTCAACATGCATCCCCAAGGAACATTCTTTTTTCGAGCCAAACTGACCAAAGACTGGCATAATAGTATTTTTATTGGAAATTCTGACAAATGGGAGCTATTGCACAAGTTTACATTCAACCTTGTTGCACTCACACAATATGCAGCTTCAATTTACAGCAGCTGTGGGTGGCAGCCCAGAATCCATTTAACCGTCATCATTCCCATTTTAAGCACCCTCCCTCCCCACTATCCCTTTGTTTTTCTTTTTGCCAGGTTTTATTTCTCATCCTATCTTTGTGTTCTATATCTGAAGTAGGTTTTTGTCTTATCTGTTGTTTTGTCAGTCTGCCTCATTCCATCTAGTTTATCCCAATGTTTGTCCAATAAAACCTCTTGGAACATTCTTGTATGTGCTCCATAACCATTCAATGGTACATGTTTTCAGGGAGGGCGGCCCAATAAGATCCAAATTTTAGACATTGGCATTGAAACAGTTTAAAGCGATCTTGAGCTACAAAATCCTTAATTTTTTTACCTTTGTCAAGGAATTATTTCTTACATTTCCAAAATTTTTTGGTTGAAGACTCACTCCACTGTAAGAGTCATTTTTTTTTTTTTTTTTTTTTTAATTAAATTAATAAAGGACGAGGACGAGATCGTGTGTGGGTCATGGGAACCCCCCGCCCGAACCACATCAAGTGCCTAAATGCCTAAATCTGTTTTGGTTTGTGTCCTGTATTGCCGTTATCTATTTTGATTAGTTTTTGGGAAGTTGCTATATTGAAAAATCTTTAGCCTCCATCGTCGATATTTTTGTATCTTCAGAAAATTCCTTGTGTCCCCCTTTAATTACGCTTGACGAATTTCAGTTGATAATTGTACTGATAAGATGTTTTGGCAAATTTGTTAAATAGCTCACCAAAAGAACTAAAAAATCTTGTTGTTACCCTTTAGTAGGAAAAATTTGAAGGGTAGTCAGTTGGTTGGTCGAAAATTATTTTTTAATTTTTTTTTTAAAGCCACTCAAAGTGCCAAATTTTTGTTACTATTTTTCACATTTTCTAAAAAAACACCCACCTAAACAAGAATTGGGTGCTTTTTTTTCGATCCAAATTCTTTTTTAATTTTCGACAAGGGTCGAACCAGACAAACCAACCCAACAAATTATTAGGCTCACCAGAAGCTTACGTTCAAAGTAAACATTGTACTTGCAATTACTCAGTACCCCTCATGCATACCGAAGACCACAAGACTGACTAAGAGCACCCAGGAAGATCCAGCAGTTTAGGTGCCAGTACACCGAATGCATATGCATCCCGCGCATGGCCGTAGGATTTTGCGCCGTTGACGTAAAAACTCTCCTCCTTTCTCGGGAGGGAGGCATTGCATTACGAGGGGGGGCTGCTTTGCTTTAAGAAACTGTAAAAATAAGTAAAAATATGAGAAACATTAGCCAATAAGGAGAGAAAATCAAATTTACTTGGATGCAGAAAACGATTAAATCTAAAGTCAGAACAGAGCATGCTAACTATACTTTGTTCATCAACTAATTGGCAAGACTATTCACAATGCGAATTGATATTAGAACAGATGCAGTGCGTGATGTACGCACATTGGCATGCTTGTGGCAAGAGACGCGAGTGTTAAAACGGAATTAATTTCACCCGCGGATAAACAAAAGCTGACTAATTGTGCCTATAAGATGATGAACAAAGTTTAATGGGAATGGCATGATCTCCGGCCATTGGGATTCCGTGTAATTTATGGAACATACAAAATGCATGTGAGGGTCACTAAAATCCTGAATTTTGGGCGAAAGCAACCAAATTGGGCTGAAATAAAAAAAATACATCACGGTCCCCAGGACCGTGAGTGTCGTCTGCGCTGCAGTTTGTGAATGGGGCCAAAAATCACATGAGGTCACCAACATGTAACCCCCACCCTTCCTTTCTACCAAGTTACCTCATCGTAGGCCCTTATGGAAACTCATACGGCATGCAATATTTTGACAACAGACACATACAAAGACATTACGAACCAGAGTAATCCCTATGTGCCCTCTGCAATTCTGCAGAGACACAAAACGCTGGGACAAGTCCTGAAAATGACTTGTAATAACACTTGGGCTCGCAAAATGGCTAGGTCTTTCAGACAGGGTTGGCCGGTATTTCCCGATCCTGGGGAAAAATACCGGGCGGTTAATTACCGGTATTTCCGGGTAAATATCACCAGGCATATTTTGGCAAAACGGGAAATACTGGGAAATACCTGGAAAACTCAAAAAAGTGACATTCAAACTAAATTTTATTTAAAAATATCATGAAAATCAACTAACTAACACAGATAAGCACTTTCATGCAATAAAATGACCCGGGGGAGGGGGTTGATTGGTTGTTTTCATTTTATCTAACTAACGTAGCTATTGACATCCAGTCGTTTGAGCTGTAGATTAGATTCTTGCACATTTCAATTCCATCATTTCTCTCAACAATTATGGTATACATCAAAATGAAAAAGGTAAGTGGCTAAATAGCCAGAGAGAGATATATTCACTAAAATTGGCCCAGGTATTAAAGAAATGAACTTTGCCAGCAGTGTTGTGTACATGTATGCTAATCACAAAGACTGGTTAAGATGCAACAAAGCTAAGAAAGGGCTGGATGCAGAAAATCCTTAAATGATGGTGGCAGCTTTTATTCTATCATTCATTTCTTAATTTATCCTAGTGTAGCTGGCCCCTTTTCATAAGAACCAAACCCCTATTTTGTCACACCCAGGGTAGCCTCATCTGATTATCAATTATATATAGATTTTTTCTTCCTGTCAGTTCATTAGAAGTTTTGGGCGATGTCGACGTCCATTCGTTATGAGAAGGTTGCTACTTCACCCAATCAATATAAAAGAAATTCAGATGTGACGATACCAGTCAGCTTAAGGCCATAATTAAAAAAGTGACCCTTTTCTCACGAACAAAATGCAAGCATATGAAAAACTTGGATATAAATTCAAAACACCAAAATGAACCCAACTATGAAGCCTTCAAACATAAGAAAAGAAAATGATAGGAATAACTATTAACCGACAAAGGTTCTTCTACGTCCACTAAGGAATATTATAAAAAATCTGATCGTTTACATTATAGCCTTCTTCCCAGAAATAATGCCATGAAATCTAGTCCAATAACTGTGTCTAAATACTAAGAGTTTTGACCACTCATAACGAAACTAACAAATATTTACGTGGCCTAACCCTCCTCAACGTAAGAGGTTCACCCGGCCTAGATATTCATGAGACTTTATCCGTTCTTTGATTGCCTCCAAACAAAGGAATCGATAGATGTGTCTCAGACTGTACGAAAATTCTATTCAATTGATTCTGTTGAACGCCTTTATAATTTGATACAAAAAGTTCATGTAAAATGGGTTACAGCATCAAGTCAGGTGAAACAAAGTTGAGCATTACGGCTTTTTGTTAATTCAACCACACCCTCCAAATCATTCTTACCATCGACAATATGAGCTTACTGACAGGAATAAAAAATCAGACTATAATACATATACTTGCTGATGGTTTATTATATTCAATTAGTGGGAGTGGATGTTGCATTTGAATTTTAACCCTTCAAACTACCCAGTAGATGATTACCACAACATTGGTAACTGTAAAATATAGTTATTGGGTTAGCCACTTTGATTTACCCTCAAAATTTTGATTAATAAAATATATTTGCGGTCCAATTTATTGAGAAAAGATGTTCTGCACGGGAAAAGTATTTGTTTTACTCTAAAAGAGAGAAAAAGGGGATTCCTAAGAGTGTTTTGCGTAAGTGTAAGTTTAGATTGCACAATAGGGAGGGGGAATTCACCCGAAGAATGCTAAATTTAGAAACTGTTTATGTTTTGAGATCAAAACATTGCAGAGAACCTAGGGAATTCCCCCTAAAGTTATATTATATGAAGTGATGTAATTTAGATTATGAAATCGATTTGGATGATTGGAATGCATGTTTATGCAGAAGAATTATGTATGATTATTGTTCGAAAGGGGAATCTATCTGTGGGTAGTTAAATACTTGTCACTGTAAGACTCTCCTGCCAGCATCCCTCGTATAACCAAGAGCTAGAATATATCTTGGTTTTACCTGCCTTGAGGAGTCAGACCGTTACATGCCAGGATTTATTATTTTTAAATATTTCATGTAGCAGATGCGTGTAATTAATTCTAGCTGTCGTCTTTGGAAGCCGAAAGTGCTGGGATCAAAATAGGATTCCAAATTGTGGACAGATAGAAATCGTGGTGATTCTCTTGGACTGCTACGGTGAATTTATAATCGTCGAGGGACTTAATTATCTTTGTCGTCTTGAACTGCTGGACAAGATCAGCTTCAGGACTTAGAATATTCCCTTGGAATATAATACCGGAGGAGTTTTGTATGAACTTGGTGCGCTGGTACTTTTGGAGTCTTCACTGTGATTACACTCCTCGTTGAACGGCAACGCTTCTTGTGACATTACTTGCATTCTTGAGGACAATAAGTTTTAACATATTGTGTGTAATGTTTGTATTTTACTACATATATCATGATGTATTTGGACTACCAAATTCTTGAACCAAATCAGTAAAGATCATTAAAACGTTTATTATCTCTAATTCGATCATTTGTGCACAAACTGCTCATTATTTTGTGTTTGAAAGTGTATTTCTCTGACCTTAGACGTCTACGTGATCATAAACAACCCCATGAAGTGTTCAAATTGTACTTGCATCCTATAATATTTCCCGGGTATCGACCACGTATTTCCCAGTATTCCCGTATTGCCCATTTTTTCCCGGTATTTCCCACTAATTATCTCCCACTATTCCCGGCCCTAGGTGGTACATACTAGTATTTCCCCTGGAATTGCCACCCTGCTTTCAAGATCAGTTGTTCCAAAATTTCACAATTAGCTTTTTCATTACCGCATTTGGAATTACATGAAAACACCAGTCAAAAGATTTCAAACAAAACCTTTACTTACTTTTGGTCTGTTTGAAGTATGAAGTGACGACGCGCATAAACCCCGTTCCAGGGCTGTGTGAAAAATGCCACCGTTCCCGAACACAATCAAATTTCCCTTCAATTTCTTTATTTCCATGAACAAAATTTCCCTCCAAAAGCAAGATTTCCCAGAACTAGTGTCCAGTTCCCGCACTTTTTCCAGGATTGCCATTCCCCCCTTTCATTGCAGTGCACGTGTGCCAACCAAGCATGCGCCTGAAAGGTCGTACAATTTGCCAGCAAAACGACTGAATTTTGGCGGGTGAGGTTTGCCAGAATTGAGCCGCTTATGCTAGGTGAGCTGGCTGTGACTGTTTTAGGCCAATAATGGTAATTCTGATCTTGCATTTCAGGTGTTATGAGCATGCTTGTATCATATTGTCTCATATTCCACTGTGCTCTCTCATTTCTTAACCATTAGTTTGCAGACAGAAAATACACTGCAAATTTTCCTCCCAGAATGCCCTAATTTGCAACATCAGATTAAGCACACTGCAGTACTATGGCTAACACAAGTTGGTGATTAACACAATCCAACCTTTTTGTAGTCTGTCCTGGGACATGAGCGTGGATCACAAAATGCCTTCAAAAAAAATCTATATGAAAGATCCAGTACGCTGGTGATCTTTAAAATAAAAGTGTCAGCTTTAGGTACCTCAACACCCGAAGCACTAGAGCGGTTTTTTTTGTCAAAAAAGCTGATGCCTATCAGAAGTTTTTTTTTATTGCATTTTAGACAACTTTTTTTTCGGTCGGACTGCTCATGGACAGATCGACAGTTTTTTCTTGACCATTAAAACAAAATTTTTAGTCTCTTTAAAAACTTTTTAAATAAAGGCAGTAAATGTGAATTTACACCTTCGAGCGTACTTACGAGCTGAGACAAACTTTTTTTTCTTTTCTTGGCCTATAGAGAGCATGTTTTATACTGACGAAATTGGCTAAAAAACCTCAGAACGTTGAGTGCATCATACCCACTGCAATCAAGTGAAGTACCAGATTTTCCACATATCATTCACAAGTGGCCCAGCCTCTAACAGCTGGTTTGTTTCAAAGTATAACTAATCTGCACTAATCGTCATGTTTACAACCAATCAGACCATATTTATCTTAATGAATATTACTGTCTTATACACAAGTGGAATTTAATTTTTTATACAGTAATCTGTGCTTTTTATCTGGTAGGTGCTTTAAGTTATTATTATCATACTGAATGTTAAATTGTTAATCAACTTAGGAAGACACTAAGAAATTTTGGTGGTTCTCGGCTTTGTGCTCGTTATATCAATAATATACGCTTGGCCGTTCCATGACAAAAATTACCATTTTCGTGACACATACCTACACAACACCCATACTTATACATACCAACAACACAACGGCTTGGCCAAAAATTGGTCCCCCACCAGCACAGCTGGTGGCCCACAAAAACACCTCACAAAAGTACTGAAGACCTGTAATATTACAAAGGAAGCACTACCCCTGTCCATCTAAGTATTTATGAGGTAAAACTATGCATGAGGTATAAAAACAACAAAAAATGCATAAAAAAACAAAAAAAATCTGCAATGCCCAAGCCCAAAGATACTTTGTTTTGTCGACGACAAGTCGCGTCACAGACCGTGAGGAATAAAGATTCAACGCACAAAATTTTCTCTATTAACACAGAACAAAAAGTCGGTTATCAATGTTGAAGAATCCAGCATGCCAAAGCATTATGTCTAATGTGTACCTGTATATAGGGAATCTTGGCTCATCCATACTTCAAGCTGATGTATAACTACATGGGCGCCCGATGTAGCAACATGGGTGCTCAATTGTACCGACTTCAAGTTCACGAGTAGGCGAAGCACACGCGCACTGCATTGAAAGTGGCACTCGGTATATGCGCTCATCTTCACGTCCTACTGTCAGACGGAGACAACGTACATGTATCGGTTGTCTTGTGATCGCATCATTGTTCAACCAGATGCATTATGGGAAATCAGAGTGCATATATGTTGATTAGCTTTAACACCTTCCTCTGGATCAGACTAACCTGCAGACAGTGGCATCCTCAAATTTTGCAGAGATTTCCATACCTCCAGTCTCATCCACCATCCTGAACTGCTCACTAAATTGAGGAACATACAGACCATTGTGTGTGAGAGCTCCTCCCTAAAAGGAGAACACAGATTACAAAGCATATTAATCCATAACAAAGTCAGTTTTTGCTCTTTTTAGTGTTTTTTATTGCTTTTTGGGTATTACATTATATTTTATTAGCTTTATTATCATAATAAATTGTTAACAGCATGCGGTCTACCAGCCGATTTTATTTGGGGTTACAAATTATTGTATGTAGCCAATCAGGGAACATTGTAGAAAAGCTTAACCCTAACCCGGACCGGGTGCTTTTGCCGACGACGGCCCCAAATGCAACGAGTTGCAATCTATTTTTATTTTTACCGGCCCAGATTCAACGAGAGCAAATTGCGTTCATTGCATCGGCGGTTTCACGGCACAGGAATAAGTAGCGTAAGTCAATAACGGCCCAGATGCAACGAAGAACAACGCGGTCATTTCCGTAAGACGGCCCAGATGCAACGAGGAACATCGCGTCAATTTTCCAGGAAACGGCCAAGATGCCAACGAGGAAACCATCGCGGCCATTTCCGAAAGAAGTCCATATGAAACGGGAAACATCGCGTGCGAATGCAATGGAACAGGGATATAAAAATCAAATAAATAAATAAATAATGGATACGTACTGCCAACTGATCTGCATGAAATTGGTAGCTTATAGGTCGCCAGTCGTGAGTGGAGCTATTACGCTACGTGATAGTGTGCGTGGCGCTATTACGATCGTCATGCTCAGGTTTAAGTCATGAAGAGTTTATGCATCATTAAATATCTTATGAAAAATTGGTGGCGCTATCACCATCGAATCGAACTTGTCTATGGGCATTGAACAGTGTCCCCGCCTGATGAAAGCATTGCCCTTCTGCGGGCAAACCGTCCGAAATACATACACGCCTCGTCCCCCGTGAAAAGCATCGCATCATTTTCCCGGGAATGACGTCCAGGTGCAACAAGGAACATCGCGTCATTTTCCGGGAAGACGGCCCAGATGCAACGAGGAACTCGTGGCATTTTCCGTAAAGACGGCCCAGATGCAACGAGGAACATCGCTTTTTACGGGAAGACGGGCCCAAGATGCATGAGGTCAAAGAGTTCTTTGCGCGACAAAAAAATAGTTTGACGGCCGAGATGCAACGAGTAAAACCATTTCGACCGGGACCCACGTCTTTGTGCCTCTCATTGACATCTCGGCCGCGTTAGGGTTAAGTGTTGCATAGATGTATTAGAGCCCATTTTGATTGGTTACTAAGAGGTTATATCATGTAATGAGCCAATCAGAGATGCTGGAAGAAATGTGGTAGACCTCAGGGGGTTAAGATTACAATCATCAGAATTGCAGTGATCCCTAAGGAATATTTAAGTTCCACTTTCAACCAATTATAGTCTGCAATCACTACTTCTGTGCAGTGATGTCATAACATTAAATAAGGGGGGAATTTGGAGCTCCTTCCCAGGAAAGTTGGCCGAAAGTCGAACTCACAACATTTGGAGCACCTCAATCCACTGGACGACATGTGCCCTCTATTGGGACATTGACAATGCTAAAGGGCAATGGAAGATCTTGAGGCACCCAAATATTGTGTCGTAATTATAGTAATTTCATATAGATTAGACAGTCATAGGGATTTTAACTGCATTTAGATTATAGGAAAGTCTTAAAAGGTGCTTTTGATTTGCTTATATGTCAATGTAAAACATAGGCTGAATTTCGTATGTGATCCTATATACGAATTAGGAAAATTCAAAATTGTGTACCCGAAACATGTCTCAGCTTAATCCTTTTCAGGTGGGGGTTATTTTTGACAGCTTTACATCAGGGCAAAACTCAGTAATTTCAATTTTGTTTTAGGGACACTGATATGTGAACATTCTCGTTGCACACTTTAAGGCACAATTTCTCATTCAGTTGGTGGGGTTAGCAAGCAAACACGCAATCATTGACAGCTGACCATCCCAACTACTGTATAAGTGGAAATTTTCGCATGGTTTATTTTCGCGAATTTCGCGATTGAACATAAAAAACGAAAATCAACAACTCGCGAAAATAACTTTTTTCATAGATATGTATTGCATTCATGTCAATTACCGTGAAATTTAATTCTCGCGCATTTGACAAAACTGTTAAAATCGCCAAAATATCTGTACGCGAAAATTTCACTTATACATAATACAATGAATAAACTCCCCTTTCTTTATATCTTTACCATTTCATGAAGGAAGCTGAGGGCTTCTACAATGTTGTATAACCCAGCACATATTTCCTCTGGGGTCAGGTTGTCGATGACCAGGTCCAGTGGTTTCACCTGCTCAGTAATAAGAAAAGTGCCGTCTACATTCTCACAGGAGGCAAAGAACTTGAGGATGGTAGGGGCCGGAGAATCTGAGTTGATGTAAGAAGAAAACAGTGGAATTTATAGGTTATTGTATGCTCTTGCATATCATATTTCCAAAAAAAAATCTGCCTCAAAACAATTTCTTTTAAATCTTTTTTTTTAAGTTCAAATGTTAAATACAGGAATCCATTGCAATTTTCTTTGGGGGGGGGGGCAGTTTTAATTTATTTCCATTGCTTCACAATAATTTCTTACCTTTTTCAGGTCAGTAGGTAGTTAAGTCAGGTCAAGTATCCTTTGAGGGCCTGCTACTGGATCCTGGTAACCAACCGTCACCCCCATCGGTTTCTAACGAAATCCGATGAGGAGGCGTAGCTGGTTACCCGTAGAACAAAAAAGAAGATCTACCTTACAAGGGCGTCGGCTGTGGAGAGCTATGGAGCATTACCGCACATTGACGTCAGGCAGGGCATCCGGTCAATTATCTTTTTGCTCCAATAAATCCTCACACAGCAGTGTTGCCCCCCCCCCCCCCCCCCACCTTAGCGGGGACAAAACCGGATTTAAAACTTTGGTTTACTACTACTAGTAGTCTTTTTTGAACCCTAACAGCACCCAGAGACACTTACAGGCAATGGTGTTTTTTTTGTTTTTTGTGAGTTAGTACTGATAAATTGTCCTCATAGCAAATTGCCTCTCGTAAGCCTGGAAGAAGTGTGGGAACTGGGAAACATTTGGGAGGGAAATTTGACATGTAAGATAATAAATACCCAAGAATGAAGGGAAGGTAGCACGATTTAATACTTACATGATGGTGATCTTACTAGGATTGCATTCGCTCCTGAGTGAATGTGAAACCTTCAAGTCTTACACGACATATATCGCCCAAGCCCTCAAGCCTAAGAGAAACCGCCCAACCATTCACTTCCTATTTCGCCATTGGGATCGTCCTGTACTGACGCAGAGTTTTGTGCTCTACCGTTAGGTAAGTTTTAACTTCCCTTTCGGGGGATTTTCCATGTGTTTGTGTATAAATCCTCCTTAGTCTGGGTTTGTTTTAAGGGTGTTTTAACGGTAATTCAGTCCCGCGAGATGGGAAATTTTTGGAATGGAATTTCGTTTTGGTCACATCCCATGAATTCGAACGCCTGTAAGGAAGTAACGCTCATGTTGAAGGTGTGTTGCGAACATGAATTCATCGAATTTGTACTGGAGTTAATCAGTGATCGCGGATGTATTTGACCTTGAGGTATCAAATCCTATGTAAGACCGTCTCTCGTTTATATTTTCTCCTAAATTTAGGAGATTGTCTTGTTCTTGCCTTTTGAGGCGAGGATCCACAGTGTATGTCGTCCGGTGTACGGCTGTTTTCCATGAGCAGTCCGTATATCATAACAATGATCTATAATCTTCAACCAATCAATCAAATATTTGAAACTTCATCATCACATCAGTGGATATCACTTAGAAAGCCACGTTAAATAATCATACAATTTTAAAGTATATGCCATTATGTGGAACTTATTTTAAGAAATAGTATCTATGTTCATGTTTTGATGCTTTTCTTTCATTCATTCAGGTTGCTGTGGTAAGTAATACTTTCTAAATCACAACGATTTGAATGAAAATTTAGGAATGAACTGAAAATGATAATTGGGGTTGCGTCGTTTTGGCACTTCGATTTATCACGATATTATTCAGTCTTACACAAAGTTACAGTTTACCCAGAACCTGTGAAGCAGGGTCCCAATGGGTATCATTTCGAAGGGTTGAGTCTGGTTTGGGCGCCTTTTGGCTCGTACGAAAATTATCCATATATAAACATAAACACAAAAGGGGGCTTACCAGAACTCAGCGCAAGGTTCACATACGGTAATCGGTTTTCGACTGGTGCGCTTTCAGGCCATTCGGCTTGTTACGAAAAAATTACAAATATAAACAAAGCTTACCAGAAACCTCAGAGCAAGGTTCACATACAGGTAATCGTTTCGACTGGCTGTGCGCCTGTTCAGGCAATTCGGCTCGTTTACGAAAATTACAAATATAACAAAGCTACACAGAACCTCAGAGCAAGGTTCACCTACGGGTAATCGTTAGACGCGTGGCTGTTTAGACACATTCGGCTCGTCACGAAATTGCAAAAAGAAAAAAGTCTGATTTAAAGTCCTATATCGTGACTATTCAATGATTCTAATACCAAATGTTTCCCTTTTCCTTTTACCTTTGTCATTTTAACTATGTAAAACAAATAAGACGGTTGTCCTCCAGTTCTCCTGTTCGTGCATTGGACTAGGGAGAACATTAAACATCCCGTTATTCATCGTTAAACAGTTAAGCTCTTGGGATACTTAGGCCCGATCGTTAGAATGCAGGCAAGCGCAAATGCAAAGCCTATTCCCTATTGATGAGAATTTCAAGGAATCTCATAGATTTTGAAGTTTTGCCAGGGGTCCGATTGCACATTAAATGGTTAAGAGGTCCATACTTCGGCAGCAATGAGCGTAACCAAATTTTTTGGTATGGTTTACGATCAAATAGGGGTGTCACTTTTTCCGCAGAGCGTGAGGATCAGACAACCCTTTACAAGATTTTCAGACAAATAATGGTTGGTCTTTGCTTGAAATCAAATTTCTTAGCAGAGTGTATTTTTAAACTAAATGAAGAGTAAAAACCAAAACCTCAAAAACAAACAGTATGCTAGTTGTTTTAAACGCTTCGCATACCACGATTATATAATTGTCGATCTCACCTTCATCGGGTAGACTTGAAATTCAATGTTTTCTCTATGAGTATGTTTTCATCGAGTGTTTCCGATTAGTTCATATCAAATCAATTTATCGGAACAAACTTTTACACAGTGGGCACACGTTACAAACGGTGCCCGTCCATATATGTACAAATAAGACAAATTACATAAAACTACGAGCAGAAGTTTAACAATTTAGAGTCAGGACATACAAACGGCATTGAGATAGCGGGCCTTCTCAAAAAAAGTCAGAGGCGCTTTACAAAGTAGAGAGTAGTTACTATTTAGCCTAAAATTATAATTATCTCCAGTACTTCAGTATCAAGACCCCTTTCATTTGTGTTTCATTATGCTGTGTCATCAATCAGATCGTAGTCATTGGGGTGGTGATCATTCTTTTGCAGGCGTCATCATTCCGTAGTTGATCAGCTTGAATTGTAATTTCCCCTCACTGTCGGTCCGCGACGACTCCAGCATTTCTAGCTCATTCATAATCTGTCTTCTTGGTCCTGGGGATGATGGTTGCTTCTAGCGGTAATATGTCTAGTTACGGCGATTATTTGGATGCTTTGGGTCTAAGGCTCTCTCAGTTAGTGACTTGTGACTGGCAGTGTTTCAATTATGTGAGTGTAATTCTTCTCAACCCTCTTATTTTGAGTCGTTTGGGTCAGATCAAGGAATCTTTCTCCCTTGCTTTGAATAATGCTTGCTTCTTGCGGAGGTTGGTGAAAGGCTTCCTCAACATGGTTTTTGTAGTTATTCGAGGAGCTTTTTTTATGTTCTTTCAATGTTCTTCATCTTTAGATAAATTTGGAGGACTTTAAATTTGGTTTGCCTGTCAGTTTCTTCACTTTTGACAGGGCTGCATCTTTGGATGTGCCATTGCGAATGAATGTTTTCGGTGATTTAATCAATCAATCAATTCATTTCCTCTCCACATCTAATATCAATCACATACAATAAATATGCTCGAAAAGACGGGGTTGGCTTTTAGTAGCAGGTTTAATGTAGTGAAGTGTTCGCGCTCTCGGCTCCCTCCCCAGTATTTATTCTGCGTGCGGTGGGCTTCGTAATGTTTTGCGATCCTTGCACTTGCCGTCCAACCCCGTCTGGCCTCCAGTGGCGGCCGCGGTGCTTATTGCATAGGGAATCTACTAGGTGAGAATTCAGTGGCGTCCGTGTGTAAAGATCAGTCCTGTGAATCGCTGGTGAAATTGTGTGACCATGTTAACAAAAAAAATAGTAAGCCCTCTTCAGTTATATAGTGAACATTTTCTTGCATTTTGGGGCTCGCGAACTGTCGGGCATCTAAAACATACTAGCTTATTTACGGTGTTCTTCTCGATTCGTCTTTTAGCTGTTTATTCTGTTTTTCATATGACATGGATGTATTACGGAGTCGAGTCCCGCGTTCATATCGAATGTCAGAATGCTTGACACGTAGTGGTACTACTTGCACGCCATCGGGTGCGGACCTTTGAGTTCTATCACCCAAATCCATGACGGGCACCCGGGGTTCTATATATCAAAGCATTTCCGTTTCAGACTGAATTAGCACTGTTAGTTGGTGTTTCAGTTGGGACGGTTTCTCCTGTATTTGTATATATATTTCTGTCTTTTCATTTCAAAGTTCGTCTGAGTATCAGAGAAAGGGGTATTCTGTTGTAAGTGTTCGGTCTGTAGAATTTGGAAACTTCTAATTTGCTGTTCCAAGGTTTTATTGAAAGTTTCTTATTAGGTTGCAGTTGCCTTTGTTTCAGCGAGCTTGATTGCGATGGTTAAGGCTGCCCAAAAGCCCAGCTATTAATAGCTAGCTTTAGAAAATTGAAGAGAGCGGTTTATACAGAATCAAGGCCTAGTCCTCCCTCAAGGAAGGGGGGGCTTGTATGTGGTGTATGGCCGGTATTTACATTGTATTGGCTCACAGACTTGTGCCTGGGCTGGTGGAAAGAGCAGAAGCAAAGGTTTGTTAGTTTTTCCATAGCAAACCGACCTCTTCTTATAGTGCTGTGCATCTTAATCGCTTTGTTTGTCATTTACGTATTAACTTCTAACTATTTTACCTTTATAGTTTTTAATTGGCCACTGGCAGAAAGTTGGTTCGGGTTAATTAGCGTTTTTAATTTCTGGTAACTTCGCTTATCTGCATGGAGTTCGACAGATTTTTGCCCTCGCATGGAAGGTTTCAGCGGCCCGCTCTTGCTTTTGCCGAACGAGTGGATTGTGTTCAATCGTGGATCAGAACAGTCCAAAGTCTGTTATCCCTTTATTTTTCCCCCAAGTTTTAATCAGGTCTTTTCTAGACTGTTCCAGTCTATCAGTTGCCTCTACCAATTCTGGTTTGTTTTGTGAGGGACATTGTAATTCAGTCATAAGCTTTTTCTGTCTCATCAGTAAGTGCTGACTGACATTAGATTCTTCATATCCCTATCTTATCTACCTGGTTAAGGGTTTTTGGCCTGTGAAGGAAAGTACTTGTCTGATAATAATTATTCTTGCAAACCTTCCAGTCTTTCATTGTTTGGAGGTGATGGATGCTTTAGTCATCAAACATGCATATTTATACCCTTGTCTAATACATCTCAGTGGTAGTGTCCATCAACAAACAGGGGTGTCATGAATGCCGCCCTCACTCTTGGTCTTACACACATCTACACTATTTGTAGTGCAAGGTGGGTTCCTCTTTTATGTAGGTCACTGTTAAGATGTTTACTTTGTTCGAAGCAGACTTTATGCCCAGGGGCAAATATATTTCAATCCCGACGATTTGGTCGCTGTTTGATCAGAATTTTTCGCATTTTTTCAGGTCAAGCCTATTTCCTAATGATCTTGTTCTCTTCTGGTCTCCTCCATACTCATTCCAAAAATTCTCTGTTATGGAAAGCTTTGGATGCAACTTGTTAGCTACCTTCCGGAGGAACCTGGCAGGGTTATACCTTTTCCTCACAATTTTCCTTGTCCTTAATTCTTTTCAAATGTTCTTTTTCCTCGAAATGGGCCTTATTTTTCCCTCTTGCTCTGACTTTTGAGTAAATGCAGTTTTTTGATTCTGTAATCTTGCATTCTATGGTCTAGTTCCCTGCTCTAGCTTAGGATCACCTCCTAATGCTAATGTTTGCGAGGGCAGGGCATTGTTGTCGGAATATGTCTGGTCCGTATGAAAACATTATCTAATAAACTATAAATAATAGTTTTTCTTGAAATCTTTCACATATTTATAATGGCTAATGTCGTGACCCTCTTCAGAGTACACAGCGCACAAATACTTATGTCATAGACCCCCTACTGAGTGAATTGACAAGTAGCGATATCCTCATTTTCAGCTGGGGCTGTCGAGTTTCTCGTGATACTTTTGAAAACTTGTTCTGATTGCCTTTGGGTCTGTGCTGCTTTAGTATTAGACCTTGGTATTGAGTCAGTGGAATGTCAGGTGTTTTCCCTTTAGGTTCCCCTAAGTCAGACTCGCCGTCTAAATTTGGGAGGATTTATTTTTTGATTATCCCCTCTTTGTTCATCTCTAATTCCATAGAAAAGTTTTGAAGGCACTGTTCTCCCTTGCGGCCCAGGTTCATAATCTTGTTGTGTATGTATAGGCTATACAACAATATATCAGTACCGTAAGCATTATCATGCAGGCTATAGGTTACCCAGTGGTTGGTTTAGGCTACTATTTATACTGGTGCATATAAAGCCCGGCATGTGTATCTTCGTATTAAAGTTATTGATCCTACTCCTGACAGCTACTATTGAATCCCATGCAAGGAGCAAGTGGTCCAAACCTCGTCTCATCTTTGAAGAGTGGGTAGATGATTAATTGACTTTGGTTACTGTATTGGTATGAGACAAAGATTTCAGTACTAAATACATATATCGCCTCTTTGATTACAGATATTAGGCA
The DNA here is from genome assembly GCA_023653785.1 of Ophioderma brevispina. Taxonomy (NCBI): domain Eukaryota; kingdom Metazoa; phylum Echinodermata; class Ophiuroidea; order Amphilepidida; family Ophiodermatidae; genus Ophioderma; species Ophioderma brevispina. The sequence goes on along the minus strand of JAMKCH010010238.1, from coordinate 12,195 downwards.
CGTTGTGAGGTTTGTTAAGATTTGTCCTTTTTGGACTTATTTGGCAGTATCTGTTTTATGCATGGGCTCCGGATTTACTTACCACATCTTTTTCTAGCGGTGCTATATCTCGTAGGCAATCCTCGTAAGATCACCATCAGGTTAAGTATTAAATCGTAGGTACACTCAGGGGCCCTTTAGTGCCCCTTTGTTAGTAAGATTAGGTAATGACTACCTGATGGTGATCGGCCCTTCCCAGCCCTGTGCCCCCTAAGTATCCTTCGCCTTGCTTCTTGTAGTTTTGGCGAAATAAGGAAGTGGAAAGGGTGGGGGGGTTTTCTCTTTAGGCTTCGGGTTTGGCGATATATGTATCGGTGTAAGACTTTGGAAGGTATCACATTCACTCAGGAGCGAATGCAATCCTAGTAGATCACCATCAGGTAAGTATTAACCTAATCCTTACGAACAAAGGGGGCACTAAAGGGCCCCTGAATTTTACAACCTTGAGGGAATTGGAGTGGTGCTCAAGAAATTTGGCATTTTTCCAGCCCTGCCTCCTAGACATTAATCGAAAATAAAGGTCCGTGCTGCTAAAGGGTCTCCCAGGCATTTAGCCAGGCAACTGGTGGTCGGTGGCTGCTGGGATTTATCTTTATCGCTGGGGTGCATGAATTCGGTTAAGTGGTGTTATAACTTAGCATTTACCCCTCAGAAGGAAAGAAAAAAATCAAAAACTCTAAAACTCTAACCCTAGAATGAAACAAATGGCATATGAGGCCTCCTGGGCAATAACGCATCAGAAAATAATAATAATTAATATAATAAAATACTCATAAATAAATAATCATAATAATAATTAATAATAATTAAATGAATCACCTTGCTCAAGATGGGATACACTTATTATAACCGTTGGGATTATAGACAGGTTGCACCAAAACATCATGGCTTTCTCAGGAAATTGATTCCGCCGGTTTTCCACGATGTAGTGGACACCAACGAAGAGAATTAAAACGTAACATTATAGACAATATCACTACCAAAAATTTTAAATCTGATTCTCATTCTCATGTTGTTAAAAGTGCAAGGTATTTGCAAAATGAGAGCTGAGCATATTAACCACATTAAAAATATGTCTCATAATGCCTGTAATGTTTATTGTGGTGAATGCATCAAGAAAATTCATGTAAAGTGTACCTTTAATTACATTTCATAACTGTTTGCTTGATTTCCATCTTCAGTGTATTGCTATCTCCATATTAATCAGTAGGTTTTGGTCTTGTGACAATGTTTTTATAAACATCAACTAGAGCTTCCTTTCCAGGACACTTTCATTGATTAACATTGGGTTTGGATTAAAGGGTTTAAAATTGGTCACCTTAATGTTCGTAGTTTACGCTATAAGTAGATCACTAGATTTTACCTTAATCATAATCAATTTGATGTTTTTATGATAACTGAAACTTGGCCTTGGATATAATATTAATGATAAGTGATGTTAGAATTGATGGTTATAATCTATGTAGGTTTGATAGAATTGATTTAGAGCATGTGGTAATTTTTATGCTATCATAAAGATGGCCATCAATTACATGAAATTTCTATTTCCATGATTCTAACATTGAAGCTCTCTGGGTGGAACTAAATCTTCCAAAGACAAAGCCACCCTCCTCGCACAGTTTTATAGACCACCAACTCAAAGGCCCATTTTATATGGAAAAATAGTTCTCTCTTTCAAACTTGTACTTCATTGTATGACGATGTTGTTATTGTCCGGGGATTTCACTGCGATATTAGCAACAAGCCCAATTTAAATAAAATTAACTCTAGAGCTTCAAACAGTAACTTGAATCACTAATCATGACTACACGAGGTTAATGTTACTGAAAAAACAAAACTATTATTGATTTAGCCCTTTGTGTCTAAACCGATAACATTTCAAGAAAAAAAAAAAAAAAAATTCAACCGGGTTCCTAGTTTGGGTATATCTGATCATAACTAATCTTTCTAATTCGTAAAAATAAGAAAATTACAGTCCCACCAATAGAAGAACAATATAAGATGTTTTAAAAATTTTTAATGATAATGCCCTTTATAGAAACCATTAAGAATACTAATTGATAATGTATTAAGCTGTGACATGTTTTGATACGCTCATAGTACGTTTATAGGAATTGGTTTTGAAAAGCATCACTTACATTGCCCCGTTAAGGCGAAAAGACTCAAAGCTCACTTCCTGGTGATAAATCTGAATATAGAGACTATCAATGACAGGGATTACTATTATTCTAAAGCACATAAAAAAATAATCCTGATTACTGATTATGGCTGGAACTAAGAATAAGGTAAATAAACGAATAAGACGTTAAAGACAATTATTGTATTGATGCTATTAATAATAATATTAATGATTCCCAAGAAATATGGAAACCAATTCGTAAACTTATACTAAAATACTCTTCATCTGTTTTTCAAATCTTCAAACACCAATAGGCTTTACAAGTGTCCAAAGGAAATGGCAAATCATTTCAATAATTACTTACTAAAATTGGGAGCACTCTTGCTAATAATTCAATGATACTGTAACTCATGATAGTAATAGGCATATCCGTAAGAACCCAAACATGATAATTTTTAATTTTGATATTGTGACTACTGATTTTGTTTTCAAACAGATATGTAGCTTTCAAACAGTAAATCTTCTGGATTGATAATATTTCCTATAAAAACTTTCTGAAAGTAGCTGCACCGATCATTTGTCACCCCTTGCGTTATCTGTAATCTTTCCTTATTCTCTTCAGTATTCCCTACTGATTGGAAGCAGGCTAGGGTTACTCCTATCTTCAAGATGGTGACAAATGTGATGTCAGCAATTCCGACCTATCCCTCAGTTCTTCCATTTTGTCTAAGATCATTGAACTTCTGTTCATGACCAACTGTATGATTATCTTTCACGTAATAATGTCTTGAATTCATGTCATCCGGATTTATACCTAATCACAGTACTAATACAACTCTCTTAGATGTTACAGATACATACTCCCTTAATCTGGATCATGGTAGGTTACTGTGCCATTTTCTTAGATCTCAAAAAGGCATTATGATACGGTCAACCATGATCTTCTTATTAATAAATTAAATTGTTATGGTATCACAGGTATTTCCATTAACTTGGTTTCATTCTTACCGTAGTGGTAGATCGCATCTGTCAGTATCATGCTACTCTTTCAGATCTTAAGCATATTGATGTTGGAATCCTCAAGGATCAATCTTGGGGCCCTTATTATTTATTATATTTCATTAACTCTTTACCCACCTCTGTAAACTGTAATGTGTTTATGTATCTGACGACACAACTTTATTATTTAGTTCAGAAATGACCTCCAGGTACTTTTACAGAATGGAGCTCAATTATAATTTTGGACAGAATCACTAGTTGGTTCAAATTAAACAAGCTTACCGCCTGTGTTAAAAAACTAAGCTCATGCTATTTTGGCGTCGTCCAAATTTAAGCACTTTCAGAATATTTCTCTTGTTTATGAAATGAGCCATTGAGAGAGTAGATCAGTCTAAATCTTTTAGGTATTTTGTTTGACCCCATACCTATCTTGGATGGTCATGTGAATTTATGTCTTCTCAAATATCAAAGCGTATTGGTGTAATTCCCCCGTAAAGTGCACATTTTCTTCCCCCAATACAATAATATGCTTGCCAAGCCCTGGGTTTTTCCTCATTTGACTACTGCAGTTCTGTTTGGTCAAATTTCACAGCTGATCATCATAACACACTGCAAGTTTTGAAAACAACTGCCCGTGTTCTTCTTCAGCTGAACATCAAACTGCCGGGACAAATGCTGGAGGACCTTGGCTGGGTAAAACTTTCATAGCAGATGGGTCATCATTTACTTATTACAATTTATCAGTGTCTTAAGCATTGCTCCAGAGAATATTTCATCTCACTTCATATTTACTCATTCAATGCATTCCAAAGTTAAAGAAGTCACGCGCAAAACACTTTGGGTTGTTCCCTCCTGGAATATTGGTTCTTGAAGAAGAACCTTTATGTACAGAGTCAGCAAAATTGTGGAATAATCTCCCAGCCAATTTCGTATTAATTTTGCGAACATGAGTTGTGTTAGAATTTAAACATGTCATTGCAAATTAACTTGGTTGTTCCTTTTCTAAGCTTTAATTTCAATGTAAGGGTATTATTCATATGTTTGAGCTTTTGTTTTTACAATTTTTATTTTTTCCTGGTCAATTGTAGTAATATGTGCTTATATGTATAAATTTGATATCTATTGTACTAAGATATGCTTTTCGGGGCCTCCCTGGGCGACCAGTGCTCTTTGTACTGAAGGAATTACGAATAAATACGAATAAACAAAAACAAACAAATAATATGAACAAGATTATTTATTAGCGCCTTTAGCATGAAGAATGATCAAAAAGCGCTTTACAGGCCTTACATGTAATTACAAGATAAATGCCAAATCTTAAAGTACAATCTTAGCTCTACAATCTTAAAACATATACAACTACATGTAATTGAATTTGCGAAAAAGATATGTTTTCCAATTTTGCTTTGAAATGTTTAGGTTAGGAGACATACGCTTGTTGAAGGTAAACTTGTTCCATAAAAATGGTGTTTTTAATTATTTTATTTATCTTGAATGTTTCAAATGATATTTTGTTTTGACACGAGAAGATTGCTCTCAACATGGGATCGAGAACAGGGTTTGAGAGTGATGAGGTGAAATTGAAGAAGATTTATCAGTATATTTTGGTGCAGCTTCTTTTGGCTCTTATAGGTAGTGGTAAAGGAGTTAAAAATGATCCTTTCATTAACAGGTACCCAGTGGAGTTGGTTGATAATGGTTGTATGTGATCCCTCCGGTTTGATGTAATATGAGTCTTGCAGCCCGTTTGAATAGCTTGGAGTCTCCTTTTTTCTTTTAAGTTAATACCATTTAGCAGTGAGTGGAGTATAGTCCAGTTTTTTAGAAATTTACAAGTGTTCTTACGCATGATAATGTTTCCTCATCAATGTAGCGGCGAATACGGGGAATGTTTATGAGATGAAACTGAGGATTGGAAAAGTGTTAGAAATATGGCAGCGGACAATGGAAAGTATCAGAATCAAAGTGGACACCCAGATTACGAAGAGTAGGTGATGGTACAATGGTAGTTCCGCAGACCATTTCAGGGATTACGTTGTGGAGATGCTTAAAGTGTATTTGGAGCCAGCAATAAAAAAAAAATTCATTTTTGTCCTCATTCAGTTTGAGGTTTATTTATATTCATAATTCTTTTAGTCTTAATGCATGCTTCCAGTTTGAATAAAGCAGGCCCGTTTCCAGGTATTTTTGGATCAAATTCTGTGTAAATTTGTGTGTATCTGCATAAGGTGAATTTTAAGTTTCCATGTTTTTATTAGTTTTCCAAGAGGGTAATATTTTAAAATCAACAAAAAAAAACTAAAAGTCCTGGACCTACCACAGAACCTTGTGGTAGGCCAAAATCCATGGTATGGCTTTTGAAAAATTGGCCTGGCAACACAAACTCTACTTGCGTTGACGTAGTAAGGACGAACCCATTCTCTCACAGTGTTTTAATGCCAAATGTATGGGTTAGTCTATAATTCTAAAATCAAAATCCCATTAGTGTCAAATGCGGCACTTAAATCCAGTAAAACAGGGGTAAACTGCTTTATGTCGGTCCATAGCACAGAGCAAATCATTTTTCACTTGAGGAGGACTGTTTCAGTGCCATGCATAGCCTTGTAAGCAGATTGGGTGGATCAAGCAGTGATTTTCAGGACATGTGGGTATTAAGTCTGGGCATCGCGCATTTTTTCCAAAATTTTAGAAAAACATGTGAGATTTGAGACAGGTCGGTAAGTTTTGAGTTCATTAGGGTCCAAGGGGATTTCTTAATGAGTGGCGAAACAATAGCTTGTTTTAAAGCTGTTGGAAAGGTACCAGACCTGAACGACATAGTGATGATAGATGTGAAGGCAGGCAGTATTGGTGTGGATGCATTGTTTAAGTAGCCATGTTGGTATAACATCAAATGAACAACTTTTGTTTTGCAATTTACAGATAATATTTCTGACTCATTCCTCCGACACCGGAGGAAATTCTGTCATCTCTTCATTGTACTCTGGTGGATCATCCAGTATATGTGAACTTGAGTTCAGTTTTATTGTGGATTTGTAACGGTGGGGTTCTTATTTTTACGATTTTGTTCTCAAAGAAATCAGCGAATTGAGTCACTAAGCTCTTCCCTTTTTCTCCCTGATTTGGAGCTTAGTGATTATTTGGAAAACCCTTGTAATCAGCCCAAACAAGCAATTTAACACTGCTTCAACTGTATTGGATAAATGTAGCTATGATGACATGGACCAGCACAAAAGTTTCTATGACCACAAGACTAGTAATTGCAAATACAGCAGCAGCAGTTAAAATCTGGAACATGGGAATACTTTTTGTCTATTCTGAACCTTTTGTTAAATTTCGGTAATCGTTAGGCAAAATTAACCCTTTTAACCCGGGTTTGCGAACAGGCCCAGATGTGCAACGAGGGCAATTATTTTATTTTTACACGGCCCATGATTACATTGATAAACAAATTTGCTTTTATTGAATCTCGGACGTTTTTTCACGGCCAGATAGGTAGCGTAGTCGTTAAGGCCCAGGCAACGAGGATACATCGCTATTTTCCCGGGAAGAACGTCCCAGATGCAACGAGGAACATTACGTCATTTTCCGGTAAGAAGTCCGATGCAATGAGGAACATGGCGTCATTTTGCGGGAAGACGTACCAGATGCAACGAGGGACATCGCTTCATTTTTGCGGAGGAGGGAGGAAAGACGCCCAGATGCAATGAGACGGCATTGCGCTAAGTTCGATCTTCTGCGGGGAAACTGGCCGGATACATGAGAACCAAAGCGTCCCCAGAACGGAAAACATCCAAACAATTAGAAGCAATTTAAGTAACTAGAGCTAATCGAATTCTAACAAAATTCTTTTTGGTTAACAGCGAAATATGAAGATTACAAGGCCTATATGGGCTTAAAATGTTTTACGCGTAAGCAAGTTTAAAGCTCCCCGCCAATTTCGCAGTGGTTTTAAGCAAGGCCTATAGGTTGGTTTAAAACGTGAGCAAATCTTTGCGTTAAGGAAGGATCACGCAGCCTATAGGAAAAAAAAGCGCTCTCTTGTTGCCGTGGCCAGGCTACGTTAAATGCTAAATTTGGTGTAAATTTGAGGGTTAACAACGTCCAAAAGTAAGAGAGTTAGGGTTTGTTTTCGCCGTGGCCTCCGCAGAGTACGCCCAACTACAACCCTAACGGTTCTCATTTTAGACTGCTTTTAACCCTCAAATTTACACAAGGTTAGCAGTTAACGTGGCAGGGCCACGGCATGTTGCAGTTTCAAAGCAAGACTACGCACTTAACGTAGCCAAGCCACGGCATTAGAGCCGGACCTAAGAGTAACCCATGTCTATTGCGAATAGGTCCTCGGTTCGCGGAGGAAACAAGATCGAGCAAAAAGCAAGGATAGTGAGCTATTCAGGATCTTGAAACTTTACAACTTATGAGGAAGCATTTGGTCATATACTACGATAACAACTGGTGATCTATTGTCAAATAGCCACAAACCACATATATTGATATCAAAACGGGTTTTCGGCCATTACTTGGCCCAATTTTTTCTTTTCCCCCGATTGTTTACAAACCTGTCGGAACTTTGGCATATAGGCCATTATTAGGCAGTGCACAGTTTTTGGAATTCCTTACCTGTTATGAAGTTTAGGGATTTAAACTTAGTCACCATGGAAAAGGAAAAATTCCCTTGTTGAATTTAACTAAGCAGTATAAAGTTTCAAACATTGAAACTATTGAAACTATAGCCAAGAAATAGCAACTCGAGAGCAATCACTTCACGTGTTTGTTACCCTTTAAAAACTCCGGGTTCCACCACCAAACCGGCGCGCAGTTTTGGTAGCTCCGGGTTCTGCCAAGCCCGGAGACATACTTTAGGCGTATAATGTCTTGCTGCCCTAAGGCCGGCGCATACTGTATCCGTTCTTTGGGCACCAGCTTCAGGCTAAACCCACACGCCCTACATGCATCTTTCGCCCGCCGTTTGCTCCTAATACACAGCCGCTTTTTCTCTTAACATCACTCAGATGATTCATCATATTCCTCCATCATATTCTCATCTAATTTTATAGATCATTGATCCTTTCATAGTCCTATTTTGAGAGCACTCAATTGCTTTATCTTCCCATGTGGGCTCCTGGCTATTTCCTTCTGCATTTGTTTCACGGAGTATTGATCCTTTTCATCGGAATCTTTTGAGAGCACTTCTCTTCAGCAGCAGACCCGGCATTTTCCCACTAGTGGGTGATTTTACCGAGAGCGGCTCTCCGCTGAGGAGAGCTTAAAATGGACAAGTGCCGTATGCGAAATCTGGATTTGATCTAGGGACGCTTTCGGTTAGCGTTAATTGGTTGGTGTACAAAAATGTAACATGCCGTCATGTCACCGTCTTTACCGTTTTATTTCGCTGCCGTGAATCTGTCAACATCAGACACACCATCCCTCTTATATATATATATACGTTCTGGTCCCGAGTCAGGCCTCCAGCCGCTCCAGGCCGGCTTTTCTGACCTCTGAGCATGTTGCATTTTTGTACCACAACTCGGCCCGGCCCTCGGCTGTATTTCGGTGGATGGGTAGTACAACTTTGGCCAACTGTTTCGGCAGCGCAGCAGCCCCGGTATTTTCCCACTAGTGGGTGATTTTACCGAGAGCGGCTCTCCGCTTGAAAGAGCTAATAAGTTGACATAGGCGGACCGCTTCCTTGATCTTTAACAGAAAAGGGGGAATCTAAAGGTAGGGCTAAGTGGTTCCGGTTTGATCCGGGCCGGCCCGGCCCTTGGCTGTATTTGTTGGCTGATTGGGTATACACTTTGTGCCACATTTTTTCGGGCAACAAAAAAAAAAAAAAAAGTAGAGAACCTGCCTGTTTCCCTCCCACTAGTGGTGATTTTACCGATAGCGGCTCTCCGCTGGAGAGAGCTAAAATGGACAAGTGCAGTTTTAACTTTGAAAAGGGAGCAAATTGGGTTCATGCAAAATAGTTTTTGTATGAATCTGACTTGCTCTACTTTGTTTGCAATATCTAGCCGGTAAACGGCCCAAATGCAATGAAAAGCAACGCGTCATTTTCCCGGAAGGCGTCCCAGATGCAATGAGAAACATTGCGCCAAGTTCGATCTTCTGCGGGGAAACGGTCCGAGATGCAATGAAAAGCATCTCGTCATTTTCCCGGAAGATGTCCCAGATGCAATGAGACGCATTGATCTCCTGCGGGCAAACCGTCCCAGATGCAATGAGAAACATTGCGCCAAGTTCGATCTTCTGCGGGCAAATCGTCCGAGATGCAATGAAAAGCATCGCGTCATTTTCCCGGAAGACGTCCCAGATGCAACGAGGAACATCGTGTCATTTTCCAGAGAGACGTCCCAGATGCAACGAGGAACATCGCGTCATTTTCCGGAAGACGTCCCAGATGCAACGAGGAACATCGCGTCATTTTCTGGAAAGACGTCCCAGATGCAACGAGGAACATCGCGTCATTTTCCGGAAGACGTCCGAGATGCAATGAGGTGCAATGAGAGTCATTTGCGCGACAAAAAATAGTTTTTGACGGCCGAGATGCAACGAGAAACATTTTCCGACCGGTACCACGTTTTTGTTGCATCTCATTGCATCTCGTTCGCGTTAGGGTTAAAACACATTTACACCAAGCCTTAATAAAACACTACATGTAGCTTAAAATTTGTGGCAAGATGAGACTATCGATAGTGAATAACCACTGTGAAACCCCCGTTCTGTGGGTCTTGGGGATCAAAGTCATAATACAATATCATTTTTTTTAAATTTTTGATTGATACATTGATATGTTATACACCATTTAGTGGTAATTTTCAACACACAGATAAGATAAATCATAGAAATAAAATTAACATGTCAAGAAGTGTGTGTTAATGTCTAAGTTTTAAAAATGACATCTGGATCTTTTATCGTTCACCAGTCTGTCAAGATTCAGGCTCCAAAATAAGAATTAGGGCAACTTCACGGGTTGCCCAAGCCACATGTCCCATCTGCAATGCAAGGCATTACGAAAATATCTCTCGACGCCCCAACAGGGAAATCTTTCTTAGACTGCTGATGGGCTGTTTACCCTCCATCGAAAAACAAACAAAAAGTGCAATACTTTGAAGTCCCACCACATAGTCAGCAATGGTCTCCTTAGGGGAACATGTCCTCACCATAGCTGTAAAAAGCTAATTAATGGTGACTTAAGATGTTCGACAAACTTCGGGACCACTTGGTCCCATTTGCGCAACATTATTCATGACGTATCAAACTTGGCTGGGTCAATATGGTAAGTTGCAACGCAGTTGATTTGTGTACACCGAATGTGCCAAATTCACTACATATGGGCACGATGTTGAATGATTTGCTGCTTACCTGATCTTTTCAAAAGTTTATATGGTAAGGAAGTTAATACAGAGCAATAATGCAATGCCTTATGAAAATCCTGCTATTTACTTTGGAATATTAAAATTTAAACATTTACCTGCGTGACCGAGGCGCATTGTGCAAGGTGGGTCATAGGTAAGTCATCCGGGAACTTCGTCATGCATATGCAATGCAGACATGGCACAAGCCCGATGCTAAATTTGAATTTGAAACTGCAGGTCAGCAAACGCCGCACAACACCATTATGCTAGCCCATTTCTATATTGCATTATAATGCATCTGGCCAAGGCTTTTCATCATGTGTCCTTTTACATAGGCCATTGCATTATTAGTCAAAAAATTGTTGTGTTGCCCTCCGCGACTGACCAAAATCCCAAAAATCTCTGGTCGGAGTGTTTTTTTTTATTTTTTTTCAAGTCTGAGTTTTTCTATTTTTCCTGTTTTCCGTTGTAAATGTGTAACAAAGCAAACAAATGGAAACAACAAAGAGTACTCGGAATTTAACTCCTTGCACGGGCAAAACAATCACAAATATTCTTGGGAACTGACAAGGGGATTAGGAATGAAATTGTGTGGCAACTATTAAAGTGTTGCGCGCAACACAAGGAAATAAAGTTGGCATAAGTACGGCTGGCCGTAATTCCGCACCTATACTCACGATACAGAGTACAATTCGACAAACGCGTAATAATTCAATTTAACAAAATTTTAGACGTGCAATGGTACCAAAAACTTTTATAAACAATATAAACCATTTTAAACATGAAAAAACAATAAATTTCTTCTCTGAAGCAGCGATAAATATCAATATTGCATCAAGACACTTACATGTGCTGTCCGTTACACGTCAGGCACTCGCTTGCAGCGCGTATACATGGCCTTGATTATCACTGATACGATCATGATGGAAGCCTAACGGTGCTACCTTTTTGTGAAGTGTTTGGCAGCTGTTGAAAGGTGGTGAGGTGGTGTTTGCAAGCTGCTGTTACAACTTCCGATTTCAATGGAGACTTATGGCCAACTCCATGAAAATGTGTGGCAATATCAGCAATTTAAAGTGTTTACTTGGTGATTCCAAATTATTGCTTCCTGTAAAGTAGACTAACTAAGCAGATCAGAAACTGCTTTCGCTTATTGTATCTTTAATTTGATTTATTTTTATACAATTTGAAGTTTAGGGACCGTGGAACCAGTGCGAGTAGCCAAGATTTGCATTAAATTTCTGATCCCATGTGTTTAATAGTGCCAATCACCAAAAGATATTATTTTGTGTTACAAGGTAGATCATCGGATAAAATGGTCTTACAGAAAAATGACCATAAAAATCAAATCCCCTAAATCAATTTAGACCAAACTTGACTATGGTAGGATTGAACTTTCTCCACATTTTTTGCAGTTTCGAGACAGTGCGATTTGCTAGTGTTTTTATTTATTTTTTTAAAAATACCCTAATTTTTTCATTAAAATAATTTTTTCCCAGCCTAATGGAAGGTGCTTTTAAACCTGAAACTCCAGGAATATGTGTATAAACACATACCTAAATTCTCACATTGGCTTTTTTAAATCAAGTGTTCAATTTTTTAGAAAAAGATTTAGGAAAAAATAATTTAGGGAAAATTAAAACACCGTATTTCAAATAGAAACACTTAGACCGGGAG